>CAMRHE010001601.1:0-67863 GCA_947044405.1 Leptodactylus fallax
ATGAGACAGATCTCTATGTGATCTCCCTGGAGCGCCCTCCACCCGTAGTTATATCCTGGTCAGTATACAGCAGACATGCTTGAAGCAGATTTAGATTCTTTTTGGAACATTTACCTTTCCTCCAGTGTAACTATATATGGCCGACTGGTGACAATTCACACCTAACATGAAGCTGATAAAAGCCTTGTGAGAGCAATGTACTGGGTACGACATGTAAGCTCAGCACAGTGACATGTGGCGGCTTGTGCTGCAGCCTCTGGAGGTTGAATCCATCACACTTAATAATCCGCTGCCTTACTGCAGACCGTCCTATCACTACCGGGGACGCTGCCATGACATCATAATGACCTAATATCAGGGTCACCGTAGAGGGGGTCACAACTGAGGAGTTGTTACAATGTATCATTGCAGGCAGGAGCTGTATGTAGCTTACAGACTATTGACATTCCCTTTAAGGGGTTCACTGGGACTATGACATTGATCAGATGACCTTAGGATAGGTCATCAATATCAGATCACTGCGGCTCCAATACTCTAATCCCCCACAGATCAGCTGAATATAGGGGCTGCAGCCACTGCTTACCACAGCGCCCTACATTGTATAGTGGCTGTACTTGGTATTGCCCATTTATTTGACCAATGGATATGATGTAGAAGTGGAGCCCACTCAAGCACCACAAGCTCTTCAAACAGCTGATCGGCGGGGTCCGGGGGTCAGACTTTACCAATCTAAGGCTTGGTGCTGGAATACCCCATAGACTGCAGTGGCAGCTGAGCTGCAGTGCGGGGTATACGGGGCATGGCGCCAAATGCTTACAGCTCTGTGCAGTGAACAACCCCCGAAGAGCTGATCCCTGCAGGGGTCAGCCCCTAAACATCAGATATTTATGGTCAGAGATGGAAGGTCTTGCACAAGGGTCAGCTGTATGAGCAGGTTGTCAGAGACTGTGAAGATGATGAGACCCCCGTTATAACACCGCTATAATACAGGGCACTATTATAGGTACAGGCGGCAGATGTCACATTAGACATGGCGGCCTCCGCCCTCCCAGGTTATACTTTATAATACAGTAAGAACAAATATAAAACTTCTGCTGTTTGCTCAGCCGGGCCCTGTCTGCAGCAGCTGCTTACACAGCCCCAGGCGTATTAAAGGGGAAGGCACCGGCCATTCTAACAGGTAGGGAAAGACTTAGGGCATGTTCACATGAGAAATAACAGTACGTCCAGTAGAACGCACGCTTCATGCACAGCTGGTGACTTGTCTCCAAGCCTTATGAGTGCCGTCTGCCACTGATGTCATCGCCCGGCTGACCAATACTAATCACATCCCCTCAGTCTGACTGTGCTGGCTATTTGGAGCTTCTTTCAGTGTGTTTTACACCCTATTTTACCCAAATCCGCCTGTTTGCTGCGTGCTCTGTCCTATACAGGCGATTACACAGCAGAAAATGCCGCAGCTGCAGAAAAGGAATACGCCAAAAAGCCCGGAAACATCTTCAGCTCCATAGCACATATGTATTTATAAGAAAGGAAAATAAGCCCATAAGAACATCCCCTTACAACGTAACTGCACAGGCAGACACTATATCAGACACCAGAGTCACCCTGCATTACTGCAGCAGTATGGACTGACACTGGAGAATAACAGATTCAGACAGGCTCGCACTATATCAGCAATAATGGCTGACAATGTAGCACAGACTGTAACAATATAGGATGACAATGGAGCAGTAAAAAGTACAGGTGGACACTGTAACAGTACACCCTGACACCGGAAAACATTACAGTCTGAAACTGGCAAACACTACAGGCTGACACTGGAAAATGGTACAAACTGACACAGAAGCAGTTGGAAGCAATACAGGTGGACACTGTAACAGTACAGTCTGACACTGGAAAACAGTACAGGATGGTTGACACTGAGGCAGAACCAGCTGCCACTGGATCAGTACTAGCTGCCACTGGATAAGTATGGCTGCCACTGGATCAGTACTGGCTGACACTGGATCAGTACTGGCTGCCACTGGATAAGTATGGCTGCCACTGGATCAGTACTGGCTGATACTTGATCAGTATGGCTGACACTGGATCAGTACTGGCTGACAATGGATCAGTACTGGCTGCCACTGGATCAGTATGGCTGCCACTGGATCAGTACTGGCTGATACTTGATCAGTATGGCTGCCACTGGATCAGTACTGGCTGACACTGGATCAGTATGGCTGACACTGGATAAGTACTGGCTGACACTGGATCAGTACTGGCTGCCGCTGGGTTAGTGTGGCTGCCCCTGGGTCCGTGCTGGCTGGTTCCTGGTTCGTGTGGCTGCCACTGGATCAGTATGGCTGACACTGGATCAGTACTGGCTGCCACTGGATCAGAGGCCACGGACTGGCTGCCACTGCAGTATGGTTGCCACTGAATCAGTACTGGCTGACACCGGATCAGTATGGCTGCCACTGGATCAGTACTGGCTGACACTGGATCAGTATGGCTGACACTGGATCAGTACTGGCTGACACTGGATCAGTATGGCTGACACTGGATAAGTACTGGCTGACACTGGATCAGTATGGCTGACACTGGATAAGTACTGGCTGCCACTGGATAAGTACTGGCTGACACTGGATCAGTACTGGCTGCCACTGGATCAGTATGGCTGCCACTGGATCAGTACTGGCTGACACTGGATCAGTATGGCTGACACTGGATCAGTACTGGCTGATACTTGATCAGTATGGCTGACACTGGATCAGTACTGGCTGACACTGGATCAGTACTGGCTGCCACTGGATCAGTATGGCTGCCACTGAATCAGTACTGGCTGACACCGGATCAGTATGGCTGCCACTGGATCAGTACTGGCTGACACTGGATCAGTATGGCTGACACTGGATAAGTACTGGCTGACACTGGATCAGTACTGGCTGCCACTGGATCAGTATGGCTGACACTGGATCAGTACTGGCTGACACCGGATCAGTATGGCTGACACTGGATCAGTACTGGCTGATACTTGATCAGTATGGCTGACACTGGATCAGTACTGGCTGACACTGGATCAGTATGGCTGACACTGAATCAGTACTGGCTGACACCGGATCAGTATGGCTGCCACTGGATCAGTACTGGCTGACACTGGATCAGTATGGCTGACACTGGATCAGTACTGGCTGACACTGGATCAGTACTGGCTGCCACTGGATAAGTATGGCTGCCACTGGATCAGTACTGGCTGATACTTGATCAGTATGGCTGCCACTGGATCAGTATGGCTGACACTGGATCAGTACTGGCTGCCACTGGATCAGTATGGCTGCCACTGAATCAGTACTGGCTGACACCGGATCAGTATGGCTGCCACTGGATCAGTACTGGCTGACACTGGATCAGTATGGCTGACACTGGATAAGTACTGGCTGACACTGGATAAGTACTGGCTGACACTGGATCAGTACTGGCTGCCACTGGATCAGTATGGCTGCCACTGGATCAGTACTGGCTGACACCGGATCAGTATGGCTGACACTGGATCAGTACTGGCTGCCACTGGATTAGTATGGCTGCCACTGGATCAGTATGGCTGACACTGGATCAGTATTGTTTGTTTGTTTTTTGTAACAAAGTGAATCTTTATTAATTTTCGAGGATAGTGAAGAGATTACAAGTAGAGTTGAATGTAACACCCTGCAAGGTGCCAATAAACAATGCACAAGGTGAAGACAGAATCAGATCAAATATGCCAATGAGGAGTTGTGTAAACAGCAAAAAGCGAAGGAACAGAAGATGACACTGAAACAGAAGCAGCTGACACTGAAGTAGTATGAGCCGGGAGGACTGACACCACAAGAATACAGGCTGCTGCAATCACAATAATAGCTGGCATGGGCAATGTAACAATACAAGGGGACAATGTAACAATACAAGGGGACAATGTAACAATACAAGGGGACAATGTAACAGTACAGGCTGATACCAAAGCACTCTGGTATGAAAACAGCACTGGCTGACACTGTAACAGTATGGTCTGACACTGGAGCAGCACTGACTGACACCATAACAGTATGGGCTGACACTGGAGCAGCACTGACTGACACCATAACAGTATGGGCTGACACTGGAGCAGCACTGACTGACACCATAACAGTATGGGCTGACACTGGAGCAGCACTGGCTAACACCATAACAGTATGGTCTGACACTGGAGCAGCACCGACTGACACCATAACAGTATGGTCTGACACTGGAGCAGCACTGACTGACACCATAACAGTATGGGCTGACACTGGAGCAGCACTGGCTAACACCATAACAGTATGGTCTGACACTGGAGCAGCACCGACTGACACCATAACAGTATGGGCTGACACTGGAGCAGCACTGGCTAACACCATAACAGTATGGGCTGACACTGGAGAAGCACTGACTGACACCATAACAGTATGGTCTGACACTGGAGCAGCACTGACTGACACCATAACAGTATGGGCTGACACTGGAGCAGCACTGGCTAACACCATAACAGTATGGGCTGACACTGGAGCAGCACTGACTGACACTGTAACAGTATGGGCTGACACTGGGGACGGCAACACCAAACAGAGGGCGGCCGGGGGGAGGCGGCGGCGAGCAGTAGGGCTGACACTGGAGCAGCACTGACTGACACTGTAACAGTATGGGCTGACACTGGAGCAGCACTGGCTAACACCATAACAGTATGGGTTAACACCATAACAGTATGGGCTGACACTGGAGCAGCACTGGCTAACACCATAACAGTATGGGCTAACACCATAACAGTTTGGGCTGACACTGGAGCAGCACTGGCTGACACTGTAACTGTATGGGCTGACACTGGAGCAGCACTGGCTGACACCATAACAGTTTGGGCTGACAGTGGAGCTGTATGGGCTGACACTGGAGCAGCACTGACAGACACTGTAACAGTTTGGGCTGACACTGGAGCAGCACTGGCTGGCACTGTAACTGTATGGGCTGACACTGAAGCAGCACTGGCTAACACCATAACAGTATGGGCTAACACCATAACAGTTTGGGCTGACACTGGAGCAGCACTGGCTAACACCATAACAGTATGGGCTGACTCTGTAACAGTATGAGCTGACACTGGAGCAGCACTGACTGACACTGTAACAGTATGGGCTGACACTGGAGCAGTACTGACTGACACTGTAACAGTATGGGCTGACTCTGTAACAGTATGGGCTGACTCTGTAACAGTATGGGCTGACACTGGAGCAGTACTGACTGACACTGTAACAGTATGGGCTGACTCTGTAACAGTATGGGCTGACTCTGTAACAGTATGGGCTGACACTGGAGCAGTACTGACTGACACTGTAACAGTATGGGCTGACTCTGTAACAGTATGGGCTGACACTGGAGCAGTACTGACTCACACTATAACAGTATGGGCTGACACTGGAGCAGCACTGGCTAACACCATAACAGTATGGGCTAACACCATAACAGTATGGGCTGACTCTGTAACAGTATGAGCTGACACTGGATCAGCACTGACTGACACTGTAACAGTATGGGCTGACACTGGAGCAGTAGGTACATCTGACAGTACAGTTTTACAGCTACATTGCCCTTCTCCTCTGGATCTGCTGGACCAAAGACTGACAGCAAAAATCTGCAGCTATCCAGGGCAGGATGTCAGCAGGTAACCCAGCGCCCACTGACGACTTTATCAGTCAGGTGTGTGACAGCATTGTCTGATCCTGCCCCGGTCCATGGCTTGCACTGGTCAGCCTGGGACCACTGGTGACCTGAGTAATACTACAAAGTGCAGGGACGGATGTGAGCGGCAGCAGCTCAGAGCCCAGTGTCAGCTCTCACGGGGGGAGGGGAGGGAAGAGAATAAACTAATAATTCACATAGAAATACGTCAAATATGGTGTTTTTGTCCTCCACATGGACCCCCTGCACTGACAACCCATTGGCCTCCAAGAGGGATGAATTATTTACAACCATCTCTGGCCAAAAATGATCATATACATTAGGCTGAAGATCTGTCCTGACAATAACCTCGTCCTCCTCCTCCTCCACCCGAGGCCTCGTACTAAGAGGTCTGCTCTGCAGAGGTGAGAACACAACCTGCTCCACCTGCGGCCCCCTCGGCTCTGCAGTGTGGAGGACTCTGTCATACATATAGCGGGTTACCTCACCTTGCACACTTGGAACTGTTCGGAGGTAAGGCTCTCCTGGATTTCCGATTCTCGGGGTGACACCACAGCCCCCGGCTGCCCGGATGGATAAACTGAACAGCTACCACCTGTTCCACCACCGACTCCTGCCCCAACCGGCGTTGAAGCAGTTAAGCCGTCCAAAACTTTCCGGATAGTCTTCATCCTCGGACACCTCTATGAGGTCAGGGGAGCAGCGAGAGCCCCAATGTTCATCCCCCAAATAAATGGAGTTAGGTCCAGATTCTGTGGGAAGGCACAAGGAGCGAGGCTGACGGACAACTAGGTGTAATTGTACCGGGACATGATGGAGAAGAGTCCGGTGCGATAGATGAAAACGGAAATAACCTGTTCAGTAATGGAGACGATCCAGATGATAAATCCTCTGCTGCAACGTCCAAACAAAGAGGGAGACCTATCAGAAGGGCATCCCGGAGCTCCCCGCTCAGTACTGGGGCCACTCCTCTCTATTGGGGGTCCCGGACAAAGTCCATTGAGCAATCCCCAATACAGCTAATTCATGTTCTGATCTCCCCCCCCGTCCACCAGCTGCAAAACATGTCCTGCAGCAGGATCGGCCCGCTACTCCCTACTGTCTGATCCCGTCAGTCCCTACAGAGAGATCCGGGACTACAATATCCCCTTATATATCCTCAGCCCTTCTATCAGCTCCTCGACATCTGTGATCTGGGCTGAGGCTTCCCGTCAGGATCCTGCGGCCTACACGTGACCTGAACACAGACCAGACCACACAGTCTACTCCACCTGTACCCAGCCTCGATCAATATCACAACCAGACTGCCCAATGTCCTCTATACACAACCAGATCCCACAATATTCTCTATATAAAACCAGATCCCTCAACTTCTTGCCAGATTCTCAAGTCTCCACTTCAGACAACCAGATCCCTCACAACTGTACGGTATGTAAAGGCGATCCCTACAGCAAAGCAAACACTACAAGCTTTATATAAAGCCCAGATCAATTTGCTCTATAATAAACCAAACTGTCCAATCTACACTAGATCACCAAAACTAGTCCTGTAACAAACCAGATCCTTACTCTAAGGGTAATCAGATCCCCAATGTACTATGATAATAATAGACCAGATCTCTCAGTCCTCCTGACCTCTGACTATTTCTTACAACATACCAGATCTCTCAGTATAGACTACAAGAAATCCCCGAGACCTTGTAATGGATTCCCTTATCTACTGTGTAACAGACCAGATCTCTCAGTCTATACTAGATCCCCAAGTTACAGACCAGACCGCAGCAACAGACCCAGTAATATGTTAGAGACCAAATCCAGCTGCATTGTCCCCAATCTACTGTTAAAGACCAGATCTCTCAGTCTTCTAGATCCCCAAGTTACAGACCAGATCTCTCAGTCTATACTAGATCCCCCAATCTACTGTATAACAGATCAGGTCTCTGTCTATACTTGTTCATCCAATCTACTGCATAACAAAGCAAATCTCAGTTTATCCTAGATCCCCTGGATCCCCCAGATCTCTCAGTCTGCGTTAGATCCACCATTTACCATCTAATAGAGCAGATCTGCCTATAGTAGTCTCTCCAATCTGCTGTAACAGACCAGATCTCTCATAGCATACCAGATCCCCCAGTCTATGCTAGATCCTCCAATCTACCGTGTAGCAGATCAGATCTCTCTGCCTATACTAGATCCCTCAATCTAGCAGATCTCTCAGCCTGGTAAGATCCCCCGGACCCGATCTAGTCGCCTCCTCCACAGGGGTCCGGTATCCACTCCTGCCCACAGCCCTGCGTCTCCTCCCCGGCTCCTGCACACAGGACGAGGCTCCGGCTCCTCCACAGGTTCCGCACCTGCCTCCTCCCCGGCCGAGCCGCCGAGCACTGCGGTGATTTACAAGGCAGCCTGGGCTGCAGAATGACAGGGATGAGGGATGGAGCTGTGAGCAGGGAGGACGCCAGGTGGAAGCGCTCCGCGGGCAGCAGCCTCCTCCTCCTCCTCCGGCTGTGTGGACTGGAGCTAAGCAGGTGCGGCCGCCGCTGGAGCCCGGTCCGTAGCCTCGGCTGTCACAGCGCTGCCGCTGTCCGTGGTGCTGAGGAGAATGGGCGGGAACTGGAGGGCGGGAAAGAGGCGGGCCGCCTCAGGGCCATAAATAATTCACAACTCGCTGACGTTAGCCCCACCTCACGCCACCTAGGATACGCCCCCACATGTGACTCCTTCTGTCACGCCCCTGGCGCTCTTTTATCCAATCACGTAGATCAGTTGTCGGCGGTGCTGTGCCGCCTACTAGTCGCTGGCCAATGAGCATACATACATACTCCGGGAACTGTACGATAACCACGCCCATACTGCGTTCCGTCAGCTGCAGCAAAGGTAGGCGGTGCTTTTCAGGGGACAACGCCTACCGCCTGACAACCAATGATTGGTCCGCTGGATAATGAATGAAAACTCAGACAGCCAATAAGGAACGAGCTTTCGAGCGTTGCATGAGGGGTGTGGCCAGACAGTGATATATAAGGGATATTTATTGAGCCGTGTGAGGGGAGAAGTGTGTGACGATGAGGCTGGATATGGTTGGGCGCTGTTCACATCATGCTCAGAGGCACAATCTGTGCCAGATGTGTCTGTAGGGCTCCATTCCCCAGGATAGGGCGGTGTAGAGTGAGCTTTATGTCAGGAGATCTCTTCATCTTGGATAACACACGTATTTATGCCAGTTTATCGATGAGATCTGTCATGGCGGGCTCCGGGTTTTGGTTTTTTTTAAACTTGTTTTATTGACGTAGGTACAACAACATTACGTACAAACCCTGAAAATAAAAAGGCACAAATAGTCCCAAAGTCAGGAAATCGTCAGGCGGAAGGACAAGTCAAAGCAACCGAGCTCCAGGGTTATGTGGGGCGTAGACTGTATGGACACACCCGGGCCCGCGAGCCGTAGGGGGGCCTGTAAGGTGTCACCTCAATGTAAGAAGACCAGTAATATTAATGACGTTATATATGGGGGGCCCCGGAGCTCCATATAACACCTCTGGTTCTAGATGTACAGGGGCCATTTAGGCCTCACCATCTTACACACTACAGTAATTTCAGGATTTGTATTTGCCTTTATTAGGGGTTAAATTTCAGGGAAACTTCAACCATTTTTATTTATGCCGTTTACTGATCCCCATCTAAAACAGGTTTTCTATACTATACAAGTTATTACCGGATCTGTATTATGTGCTGACAGACATGTGTCTGTATATACCAGTATATGTGTCTGTATATACCAGTATATGTGTCTGTATATACCAGTATATGTGTCTATATATACCAGTACAGTCATGGCCAAAAGTTTTGAGAATGACACAAATATTCTATTTTCACATGATCTGCTGCCCTCTGGTTTTTCTGTGTGTTTGTCAGATGTTTTTATCACATACAGAAATAGAATTGCATTCATATTATGAGTAACAGAAGCTTATATTGACAGTTAGAATGAGTTAATGCAGCAAGTCAATATTTGCAGTGTTGACCCTTCTTCTTCAGGACCTCTGCAATTCTCCCTGGCATGCTCTCAATCAACTTCTGGACCAAATCCTGACTGATAGCAGTCCATTCTTGCAGAATCAATGCTTTAATTTTGTCTGAATTTGTTGGTTTTTCTTTGTCCACCCGTCTCTTGATGATTGACCACAAGTTCTCAATGGGATTAAGATCTGGGGAGTTTCCAGGCCATGGACCCAAAATCTCTATGTTTTGTTCCCTGAGCCATTTAGTTATCACCTTTGCTTTATGGCAAGGTGCTCCATCATGCTGGAAAAGGCATTGTTGAGCGCCAAACTGCTCTTGGACGGTTGGGAGAAGTTGCTCTTGGAGGACATTCTGGTACCATTCTTTATTCATGGCTGTGTTTTTAGGCAAGACTGTGAGAGAGCCGATTCCCTTGGCTGAGAAGCAACCCCACACATGAATGGTTTCAGGATGCTTTACAGTTGGCATGAGACAAGACTGGTGGTAGCGCTCACCTCTTCTTCTCCGAATAAGCTGTTTTCCAGATGTTCCAAACAATCGAAAAGGGGATTCATCAGAGAAAATGACTTTCCCCCAGTCCTCAGCAGTCCACTCCCTGTACCTTTTGCAGAATATCAGTCTGTCCCTGATGTGTTTTCTGGAGAGAAGTGGCTTCTTTGCTGCCCTCCTTGAGACCAGGCCTTGCTCCAAGAGTCTCCGCCTCACAGTGCGTGCAGATGCACTCACACCTGCCTGCTGCCATTCCTCAGCAAGCTCTGCACTGCTGGTAGCCCGATCCCGCAGCTGAAACACTTTTAAGAGACGGTCCTGCCGCTTGCTGGTCTTTCTTGGGCGCCCTGGAGCCTTTTTGGCACCAATGGAACCTCTCTCCTTGAAGTTCTTGATGATGCGATAGATTGTTGACTGAGGTGCAATCTTTCTAGCTGCAATACTCTTCCCAGTTAGGCCATTTTTGTGCAGTGCAATGATGACTGCACGTGTTTCTTTAGAGATAACCATGGTTAACAGAAGAGAAACAATGATGGCAAGCACCAGCCTCCTTTTAAAGTGTCCAGTGGTGTCATTCTTACTTAATCATGACAGATTGATCTCCAGCCCTGTCCTCATCAACACCCACACCTGTGTTAATGGAGCAATCACTGAAACGATGTTAGGTGGTCCTTTTAAGGCAGGGCTGCAATGATGTTGAAATGTGTTTTGGGGGGATAAAGTTCATTTTCTAGGCAAATATTGACTTTGCAAGTAATTGCTGTTAAGCTGATCACTCTTTATAACATTCTGGAGTATATGCAAATTGCCATTAGAAAAACTGAAGCAGTAGACTTTGTAAAAATTAATATTTGTATCATTCTCAAAACTTTTGGCCATGACTGTATATGTGTCTATATATACCAGTATATGTGTCTATATATACCAGTATATGAGTCTGTATATACCATTACACGTGTCTGTATATACCAGTATATGTGTCTGTATATACCATTACACGTGTCTGTATATACCAGTATATGTGTCTGTATATACCATTACACGTGTCTGTATATACCATTACACGTGTCTGTATATACCATTACACGTGTCTGTATATACCAGTATATGTGTCTGTATATACCATTACATGTGTCTGTATATACCATTACACGTGTCTGTATATACCAGTATATGTGTCTGTATATACCATTACACGTGTCTGTATATACCATTACACGTGTCTGTATATACCATTACACGTGTCTGTATATACCAGTATATGAGTCTGTATATACCATTACACGTGTCTGTATATACCATTACATGTGTCTGTATATACCAGTATATGTGTCTGTATATACCATTACACGTGTCTGTATATACCAGTATATGAGTCTGTATATACCATTACATGTGTCTATATATACCAGTATATGTGTCTGTATATACCATTACACGTGTCTGTATATACCAGTATATGTGTCTGTATATACCATTACACGTGTCTGTATATACCAGTATATGTGTCTGTATATACCATTACACGTGTCTGTATATACCATTACACGTGTCTGTATATACCAGTATATGTGTCTGTATATACCATTACATGTGTCTGTATATACCATTACACGTGTCTGTATATACCAGTATATGTGTCTGTATATACCATTACATGTGTCTGTATATACCATTACACGTGTCTGTATATACCAGTATATGTGTCTGTATATACCATTACACGTGTCTGTATATACCAGTATATGTGTCTGTATATACCATTACATGTGTCTGTATATACCATTACACGTGTCTGTATATACCAGTATATGTGTCTGTATATACCATTACATGTGTCTGTATATACCAGTATATGTGTCTGTATATACCATACACGTGTCTGTATATACCAGTATATGTGTCTGTATATACCATTACACGTGTCTGTATATACCAGTATATGTGTCTGTATATACCATTACACGTGTCTGTATATACCATTACATGTGTCTGTATATACCAGTATATGTGTCTGTATATACCATTACACGTGTCTGTATATACCATTACACGTGTCTGTATATACCATTACACGTGTCTGTATATACCAGTATATGTGTCTGTATATACCATTACATGTGTCTGTATATACCATTACACGTGTCTGTATATACCAGTATATGTGTCTGTATATACCATTACATGTGTCTGTATATACCATTACACGTGTCTGTATATACCAGTATATGTGTCTGTATATACCATTACACGTGTCTGTATATACCAGTATATGTGTCTGTATATACCATTACATGTGTCTGTATATACCATACACGTGTCTGTATATACCAGACACGTGCTGTTATACTATATGTGTCTGTATATACCATTACATGTGTCTGTATATACCAGTATATGTGTCTGTATATACCATTACACGTGTCTGTATATACCAGTATATGTGTCTGTATATACCATTACACGTGTCTGTATATACCAGTATATGTGTCTGTATATACCATTACACGTGTCTGTATATACCATTACATGTGTCTGTATATACCAGTATATGTGTCTGTATATACCATTACACGTGTCTGTATATACCATTACACGTGTCTGTATATACCAGTATATGTGTCTGTATATACCATTACATGAGTCTGTATATACCATTACATGTGTCTGTATATACCATTACACGTGTCTGTATATACCATTACACGTGTCTGTATATACCAGTATATGAGTCTGTATATACCATTACATGTGTCTGTATATACCATTACACGTGTCTGTATATACCATTACACGTGTCTGTATATACCATTACATGTGTCTGTATATACCATTACATGTGTCTGTATATACCATTACATGTGTCTATATATACCAGTATATGAGTCTGTATATACCATTACACGTGTCTGTATATACCATTACACGTGTCTGTATATACCATTACACGTGTCTGTATATACCAGTATATGAGTCTGTATATACCATTACACGTGTCTGTATATACCAGTATATGTGTCTGTATATACCATTACATGTGTCTGTATATACCATTACACGTGTCTGTATATACCATTACACGTGTCTGTATATACCATTACACGTGTCTGTATATACCATTACACGTGTCTGTATATACCAGTACATGTGTCTGTATATACCATTACACGTGTCTGTATATACCAGTATATGTGTCTGTATATACCATTACATGTGTCTGTATATACCATTACACGTGTCTGTATATACCATTACATGTGTCTATATATACCATTACACGTGTCTGTATATACCATTACACGTGTCTGTATATACCATTACACGTGTCTGTATATACCAGTATATGTGTCTGTATATACCATTAACATGTCTGTATATACCATTACACGTGTCTGTATATACCATTACACGTGTCTGTATATACCATTACATGTGTCTGTATATACCAGTATATGTGTCTATATATACCATTACATGTGTCTGTATATACCATTACACGTGTCTATATATACCATTACACGTGTCTGTATATACCAGTATATGTGTCTGTATATACCATTACACGTGTCTGTATATACCAGTATATGTGTCTATATATACCATTACATGTGTCTGTATATACCATTACACGTGTCTGTATATACCATTACATGTGTCTGTATATACCATTACACGTGTCTGTATATACCATTACACGTGTCTGTATATACCAGTATATGTGTCTGTATATACCATTACACGTGTCTGTATATACCATTACACGTGTCTGTATATACCAGTATATGAGTCTGTATATACCATTACACGTGTCTGTATATACCATTACATGTGTCTGTATATACCATTACACGTGTCTGTATATACCATTACATGTGTCTGTATATACCATTACACGTGTCTGTATATACCATTACATGTGTCTGTATATACCATTACACGTGTCTGTATATACCAGTATATGTGTCTGTATATACCATTACATGTGTCTGTATATACCATTACACGTGTCTGTATATACCAGAATATGTGTCTGTATATACCATTACACGTGTCTGTATATACCATTACATGTGTCTGTATATACCATTACACGTGTCTGTATATACCATTACATGTGTCTGTATATACCATTACATGTGTCTGTATATACCATTACATGTGTCTGTATATACCATTACACGTGTCTGTATATACCAGTATATGTGTCTGTATATACCATTACATGTGTCTGTATATACCATTACATGTGTCTGTATATACCATTACACGTGTCTGTATATACCAGTATATGTGTCTGTATATACCATTACACGTGTCTGTATATACCATTACATGTGTCTGTATATACCATTACACGTGTCTGTATATACCATTACACGTGTCTGTATATACCATTACACGTGTCTGTATATACCAGTATATGTGTCTGTATATACCATGTACACGTGTCTGTATATACCAGTACATGTGTCTGTATATACCATTACACGTGTCTGTATATACCATTACACGTGTCTATATATACCATTACACGTGTCTGTATATACCATTACACGTGTCTGTATATACCATTACACGTGTCTGTATATACCATTACATGTGTCTGTATATACCATTACACGTGTCTGTATATACCATTACATGTGTCTGTATATACCATTACACGTGTCTGTATATACCAGTATATGTGTCTGTATATACCATTACACGTGTCTGTATATACCATTACACGTGTCTGTATATACCATTACATGTGTCTGTATATAACATTACACGTGTCTGTATATACCATTACACGTGTCTGTATATACCATTACATGTGTCTGTATATACCATTACATGTGTCTGTATATACCATTACATGTGTCTGTATATACCATTACACGTGTCTGTATATACCAGTATATGTGTCTGTATATACCATTACACGTGTCTGTATATACCATTACATGTGTCTGTATATACCATTACACGTGTCTGTATATACCATTACACGTGTCTGTATATACCAGTATATGTGTCTGTATATACTGTTATTATTATTATCATGCTGCTTACTTATATAGCGCTATCATATTCCGCAGCGCTTTACAGACATTGTGGTCACTTTCCCATATAGGGCTCACAATCTGCATTCCCTATCACTGTATGTAATAGGCAGCAGTGCCCCCTGTGGCCACTTATAGTGTGCCTGTATGTAATAGGCAGCAGTGCCCCCTGTGGCCACTGATAGTGTGCCTGTATGTAATAGGCAGCAGTGCCCCCTGTGGCCACTTATAGGGTGCCTGTATGTAATAGGCAGCAGTGCCCCCTGTGGCCACTGATAGTGTGCCTGTATGTAATAGGCAGCAGTGCCCCCTGTGACCACTGATAGTGTGCCTGTATGTAATAGACAGCAGTGCCCCCTGTGGCCACTGATAGTGTGCCTGTATGTAATAGGCAGCAGTGCCCCCTGTGGCCACTGATAGTGTGCCTGTATGTAATAGATAGCAGTGCCCCCTGTGGCCACTGATAGTGTGCCTGTATGTAATAGACAGCAGTGCCCCCTGTGGCCACTGATAGTGTGCCTGTATGTAATAGACAGCAGTGCCCCCTGTGGCCACTTATAGTGTGTCTGTATGTAATAGACAGCAGTGCCCCCTGTGGCCACTGATAGTGTGCCTGTATGTAATAGACAGCAGTGCCCCCTGTGGCCACTGATAGTGTGCCTGTATGTAATAGGCAGCAGTGCCCCCTGTGGCCACTGATAGTGTGCCTGTATGTAATAGACAGCAGTGCCCTCTGTGGCCACTTATAGTGTGCCTGTATGTAATAGACAGCAGTGCCCCCTGTGGCCACTGATAGTGTGCCTGTATGTAATAGACAGCAGTGCCCCCTGTGGCCACTGATAGTGTGCCTGTATGTAATAGGCAGCAGTGCCCCCTGTGGCCACTTATAGTGTGCCTGTATGTAATAGACAGCAGTGCCCCCTGTGGCCACTGATAGTGTGCCTGTATGTAATAGGCAGCAGTGCCCCCTGTGGCCACTGATAGTGTGCCTGTATGTAATAGACAGCAGTGCCCCCTGTGGCCACTGATAGTGTGCCTGTATGTAATAGGCAGCAGTGCCCCCTGTGGCCACTGATAGTGTGTCTGTATGTAATAGACAGCAGTGCCCCCTGTGGCCACTGATAGTGTGCCTGTATGTAATAGGCAGCAGTGCCCCCTGTGGCCACTTATAGTGTGCCTGTATGTAATAGGCAGCAGTGCCCCCTGTGGCCACTGATAGTGTGTCTGTATGTAATAGACAGCAGTGCCCCCTGTGGCCACTGATAGTGTGTCTGTATGTAATAGGCAGCAGTGCCCCCTGTGGCCACTGATAGTGTGCCTGTATGTAATAGACAGCAGTGCCCCCTGTGGCCACTGATAGTGTGTCTGTATGTAATAGGCAGCAGTGCCCCCTGTGGCCACTGATAGTGTGTCTGTATGTAATAGGCAGCAGTGCCCCCTGTGGCCACTGATAGTGTGTCTGTATGTAATGGACAGCAGTGCCCCCTGTGGCCACTGATAGTGTGTCTGTATGTAATAGGCAGCAGTGCCCCCTGTGGCCACTGATAGTGTGCCTGTATGTAATAGGCAGCAGTGCCCCCTGTGGCCACTGATAGTGTGTCTGTATGTAATAGGCAGCAGTGCCCCCTGTGGCCACTGATAGTGTGTCTGTATGTAATGGGCAGCAGTGCCCCCTGTGGCCACTGATAGTGTTTCTGTATGTAATGGACAGCAGTGCCCCCTGTGGCCACTGATAGTGTGCCTGTATGTAATAGGCAGCAGTGCCCCCTGTGGCCACTGATAGTGTGTCTGTATGTAATAGGCAGCAGTGCCCCCTGTGGCCACTGATAGTGTGCCTGTATGTAATAGACAGCAGTGCCCCCTGTGGCCACTGATAGTGTGCCTGTATGTAATAGACAGCAGTGCCCCCTGTGGCCACTGATAGTGTGCCTGTATGTAATAGGCAGCAGTGCCCCCTGTGGCCACTGATAGTGTGCCTGTACGTAATAGACAGCAGTGCCCCCTGTGGCCACTGATAGTGTGTCTGTATGTAATAGATAGCAGTGCCCCCTGTGGCCACTGATAGTGTGCCTGTACGTAATAGACAGCAGTGCCCCCTGTGGCCACTGATAGTGTGTCTGTATGTAATAGACAGCAGTGCCCCCTGTGGCCACTTATGCGCCCCCCCCCCTGTGGCCACTTATAGTGTGCCTGTATGTAATAGGCAGCAGTGCTCCCTGTGGCCACTGATAGTGTGCCTGTATGTAATAGACAGCAGTGCCCCCTGTGGCCACTGATAGTGTGCCTGTATGTAATAGACAGCAGTGCCCCTGTGGCCACTTATAGTGTGTCTGTATGTAATAGACAGCAGTGCCCCCTGTGGCCACTGATAGTGTGCCTGTATGTAATAGACAGCAGTGTGCCCCCTGTGGCCACTTATCCCCCTGTGGCCACTGATATTGTGTCTGTATGTAATAGACAGCAGTGCCCCCTGTGGCCACTGATAGTGTGTCTGTATGTAATAGGCAGCAGTGCCCCCTGTGGCCACTTATAGTGTGCCCGTATGTAATAGGCAGCAGTGCCCCCTGTGGCCACTTATAGTGTGCCTTTATGTAATAGGCAGCAGTGCCCCCTGTGGCCACTGATAGTGTGCCTGTATGTAATAGACAGCAGTGCCCCCTGTGGCCACTGATAGTGTGCCTGTATGTAATAGGCAGCAGTGCCCCCTGTGGCCACTTATAGTGTGTCTGTATGTAATAGATAGCAGTGCCCCCTGTGGCCACTGATAGGGTGCCTGTATGTAATAGACAGCAGTGCCCCCTGTGGCCACTTATAGGGTGCCTGTATGTAATAGACAGCAGTGCCCCCTGTGGCCACTTATCCTGTGGCCACTGATAGTGTGTCTGTATGTAATAGACAGCAGTGCCCCCTGTGGCCACTTATAGTGTGCCTGTATGTAATAGGCAGCAGTGCCCCCTGTGGCCACTTATCCTGTGGCCACTGATAGTGTGCCTGTATGTAATAGATAGCAGTGCCCCCTGTGGCCACTTATAGTGTGTCTGTATGTAATAGGCAGCAGTGCCCCCTGTGGCCACTTATCCTGTGGCCACTGATAGTGTGCCTGTATGTAATAGACAGCAGTGCCCCCTGTGGCCACTGATAGTGTGCCTGTATGTAATAGACAGCAGTGCCCCCTGTGGCCACTGATAGTGTGTCTGTATGTAATAGGCAGCAGTGCCCCCTGTGGCCACTTATAGTGTGTCTGTATGTAATAGGCAGCAGTGCCCCCTGTGGCCACTTATAGTGTGCCTGTATGTAATAGACAGCAGTGCCCCCTGTGGCCACTGATAGTGTGTCTGTATGTAATAGGCAGCAGTGCCCCCTGTGGCCACTTATAGTGTGCCCGTATGTAATAGGCAGCAGTGCCCCCTGTGGCCACTTATAGTGTGCCTGTATGTAATAGACAACAGTGCCCCCTGTGCCCACTGATAGTGTGCCTGTATGTAATAGACAGCAGTGCCCCCTGTGGCCACTTATAGTGTGCCTGTACGTAATAGACAGCAGTGCCCCCTGTGGCCACTGATAGTGTGTCTGTATGTAATAGATAGCAGTGCCCCCTGTGGCCACTGATAGTGTGCCTGTATGTAATATACAGCAGTGCCCCCTGTGGCCACTGATAGTGTGTCTGTATGTAATAGGCAGCAGTGCCCCCTGTGGCCACTTATAGTGTGCCCGTATGTAATAGGCAGCGGTGCCCCCTGTGGCCACTTATAGTGTGCCTGTATGTAATAGACAGCAGTGCCCCCTGTGCCCACTGATAGTGTGTCTGTATGTAATAGGCAGCGGTGCCCCCTGTGGCCACTTATAGTGTGTCTGTATGTAATAGGCAGCAGTGCCCCCTGTGGCCACTGATAGTGTGTCTGTATGTAATAGGCAGCAGTGCCCCCTGTGGCCACTGATAGTGTGCCTGTATGTAATAGACAGCAGTGCCCCCTGTGGCCACTGATAGTGTGCCTGTATGTAATAGGCAGCAGTGCCCCCTGTGGCCACTTATAGTGTGTCTGTATGTAATAGATAGCAGTGCCCCCTGTGGCCACTGATAGGGTGCCTGTATGTAATAGACAGCAGTGCCCCCTGTGGCCACTTATAGGGTGCCTGTATGTAATAGACAGCAGTGCCCCCTGTGGCCACTTATCCTGTGGCCACTGATAGTGTGTCTGTATGTAATAGACAGCAGTGCCCCCTGTGGCCACTTATAGTGTGCCTGTATGTAATAGGCAGCAGTGCCCCCTGTGGCCACTTATCCTGTAGCCACTGATAGTGTGCCTGTATGTAATAGACAGCAGTGCTCCCTGTGGCCACTGATAGTGTGCCTGTATGTAATAGATAGCAGTGCCCCCTGTGGCCACTTATAGTGTGTCTGTATGTAATAGGCAGCAGTGCCCCCTGTGGCCACTTATCCTGTGGCCACTGATAGTGTGCCTGTATGTAATAGACAGCAGTGCCCCCTGTGGCCACTGATAGTGTGTCTGTATGTAATAGGCAGCAGTGCCCCCTGTGGCCACTTATAGTGTGTCTGTATGTAATAGGCAGCAGTGCCCCTTGTGGCCACTTATAGTGTGCCTGTATGTAATAGACAGCAGTGCCCCCTGTGGCCACTGATAGTGTGTCTGTATGTAATAGGCAGCAGTGCCCCCTGTGGCCACTTATAGTGTGCCCGTATGTAATAGGCAGCAGTGCCCCCTGTGGCCACTTATAGTGTGCCTGTATGTAATAGACAGCAATGCCCCCTGTGGCCACTGATAGTGTGCCTGTATGTAATATACAGCAGTGCCCCCTGTGGCCACTGATAGTGTGTCTGTATGTAATAGGCAGCAGTGCCCCCTGTGGCCACTTATAGTGTGCCTGTATGTAATAGACAGCAGTGCCCCCTGTGCCCACTGATAGTGTGCCTGTACGTAATAGACAGCAGTGTCCCCTGTGGCCACTTATAGTGTGCCTGTATGTAATAGATAGCAGTGCCCCCTGTGGCTTCTTATCCTGTGGCCACTTATAGTGTGCCTGTATGTAATAGGCAGCAGTGCCCCCTGTGGCCACTTATAGTGTGCCTGTATGTAATAGGCAGCAGTGCCCCCTGTGGCCACTGATAGTGTGCCTGTATGTAATAGACAGCAGTGCCCCCTGTGGCCACTGATAGTGTGCCTGTATGTAATAGGCAGCAGTGCCCCCTGTGGCCACTGATAGTGTGTCTGTATGTAATAGACAGCAGTGCCCCCTGTGGCCACTTATAGTGTGCCTGTATGTAATAGGCAGCAGTGCCCCCTGTGGCCACTGATAGTGTGCCTGTATGTAATAGGCAGCAGTGCCCCCTGTGGCCACTGATAGTGTGCCTGTATGTAATAGACAGCAGTGCCCCCTGTGGCCACTGATAGTGTGCCTGTATGTAATAGGCAGCAGTGCCCCCTGTGGCCACTGATAGTGTGTCTGTATGTAATAGACAGCAGTGCCCCCTGTGGCCACTTATAGTGTGCCTGTATGTAATAGGCAGCAGTGCCCCCTGTGGCCACTGATAGTGTGCCTGTATGTAATAGGCAGCAGTGCCCCCTGTGGCCACTGATAGTGTGCCTGTATGTAATAGGCAGCAGTGCCCCCTGTGGCCACTTATAGTGTGCCCGTATGTAATAGGCAGCAGTGCCCCCTGTGGCCACTGATAGTGTGCCTGTATGTAATAGGCAGCAGTGCCCCCTGTGGCCACTGATAGTGTGCCTGTATGTAATAGACAGCAGTGCCCCCTGTGGCCACTGTTAGTATTTCTGCCTCTCATAGTCACATTGCTGACCCTTACTGCTACTGTAATACATCAATTCTAAAGGGACAGCAGACGGGCGTTATACTATGGGAGCAATATACTGTGTGGGGGGCACCAAACTGTATAGAGGCTACTAAGGGGGCATTATACTGAGTGAGGGCACTAAGGAGGCTTTATAGTGGGCACTATTACTGTACAGGGGCACAAAGGGCCTGGGTGGGGTTAAAGGGGTATGGGTGTGACTGGGCGGAGTTAGAGGTCTGTCTTAACATATGTAATACTGGCGGACCTAGGTCAGTGAACCTTTACTAAAAGTAGTTTAGTATCCCTGGTCTAGACTGATACATTGTAACAAACCCTCAGCTGTGAGATGTCTGCATGTCAGCCTCTGGATGTTTACCAGCATGTTGTCCTTCACTGACAGCGAGCAGCGAGTACACGAGAAAGGTGCAGCACGTCTGTTACACGCTTCACGTCCATAAAGCCAGACTGTCCCTTTAGGTGCACTCAGCTGGATGTAGCAGAGCCGTGTGTGTACATGAGGATGTCTCCGGCCCCTCCTCGCTATGTTTTTAGCACTGGGTTAGGAGGTAGGACAGTCGCCCCAGGGGCCCATTACATTCAGTTTGAGGAGTTCTCCGCCCAGGAGGCAGCGCTTCACATTGTGGCCTCAGATAAGCGCCAGTGCAGACACAGCGCCGCACACCTCGCACACCGCAGCTCCCTTCTTACACGTCTGGGGACATTGTTCCAGGCCAGATAAGAGATTCCTTACAAGACAGTATGAAAGGCAGCGGCTCTGCGGAGGGAAGGAGAAGAGCCTGGGTATTAACCCTATCATCAGGCAGAATGGGGGCATCAGTGGGAGGTCCAAGTATCCAATAATACCCCCCACAAACTGCCCCATCAGTCATTAATACCCCAACACACAAGCCGTCCGCATCAGTACAACTAAAGGGTTACTTCTATGTCATGACTATAGTCACTGACCTATATGTGAGGAACCTATAGCTTCCAAGGTCATGGACAGAATTGCAGAACTGCAGTGAAGACTGACACAGTGGCAGCAGTAGACTGTATCACAATGCAGATGTATATGGTATATGATGCCTATACAGTGTGATACTGTCTTCTGAGCTGTGTATCTAATCCTACCATGTGTGATACTGTCTGCTGAGCTGTGTATCTAATCCTATCATGTGTGATACTGTCTTCTGAGCTGTGTATCTAATCCTACCATGTGTGATACTGTCTGCTGAGCTGTGTATCTAATCCTATCATGTGTGATACTGTCTGCTGAGCTGTGTATCTAATCCTATCATGTGTGATATTGTCTGCTGAGCTGTGTATCTAATCCTACCATGTGTGATACTGTCTGCTGAGCAGTGTATCTAATCCTATCATGTGTGATACTGTCTTCTGAGCTGTGTATCTAATCCTACCATGTGTGATACTGTCTGCTGAGCTGTGTATCTAATCCTATCATGTGTGATATTGTCTGCTGGGCGTGATTAAACCCACCGGAGGGAACCCCCCCCCAACCCCCCCGGGAATGTCGCTGAGCTGTGTATCTAATCCTACCATGTGTGATACTGTCTGCTGAGCTGTGTATCTAATCCTATCATGTGTGATATTGTCTGCTGAGCTGTGTATCTAATCCTACCATGTGTGATACTGTCTGCTGAGCTGTGTATCTAATCCTACCATGTGTGATACTGTCTGCTGAGCTGTGTATCTAATCCTATCATGTGTGATACTGTATCTAAGCTTTTCACTACAATTTGTGATGATCTCACACCCATCACAGTTATTTCTTTAAGCTCTGACACAACAAACCAGAGAGATGTGTGCTAATGTCCACTGTAACAAACCTGCAGCTGTGTTAGGAGGACTAGCAATGGCTATTATAGGAAAATACGTAACTAGTGTAAGGGGTATCTGTGGCACTAGCGGGGCAGATGCAGCCTAGTTCTGGGGCATCACCTTTACTGTCCATACCATGCAATACTCCCCGACCCCTGAGTCCTGCCATCTTATACCTTCACCCTGTAGCTTTCATCAATCATTTCCTGCCACCCACCTGCTGACCCCTGCCCTTCTTCATCTTTGTGCCCTTTGCCCCTCTTTAGGAGCCATGCTGTATGACTGACATGGCCGCAGGTGTTTGACCACCACCATCCTGCCCCATCTCTCTTAATCACAACCAATCAATACCTTAATCATTTGTCTTGTGGATCCCATTGTCAGAGTCTCTGGGGCCACCGGGGTGTTGAGAAGAGAATATTCTGTTGATGGCCCACATTCATACAGTGTACGGAGAGGAGCGGCAGTCTTCACTGAACTTCTGGCATTCTATTCATGAAGCAGGAAGCTCAGGATGATCAGGGTTATAGGTTTCTCCCTGATAAGGAGCAGGGATTGTAGGTAACAGATGATAAGATGAATCCATGATGTGAAGTTACCCTTCTATCAGCCTCTGCAGCTGGGATCTATGAGGGAGGGGGTTTCTAGAACATCTTGTTATTTCCCTTGTGATATACATTGCGGCTATGTCAGTGCAGGTGAGTGGTCAGTGCTGAGGCCACAACGCAGACAAGATAGTGACGATAGAGATGAGCGGCGCCCATGAACTGAGCAGGAAGTGAGTGCACAGTGTGGGGTAATAATCAGATGCCTCTCATTCTGTGGATTGTTTGGCCTTGAACAATTATTAATGTACAAAAAATGTATTAATGTGATCAAGTTATATAAGAGGAAGTGACAGCAGCGGGGAGAAGAAGACGCGACATACCTGTAAACATGTAAGATCCAGCAACAGAGAGTGAAGACGCGACATACCTGTAAACATGTAAGATCCAGCAACAAGGAGAAGAAGACGCGACATACCTGTAAACATGTAAGATCCAGCAACAGAGAGAAGAAGACGCGACATACCTGTAAACATGTAAGATCCAGCAACAAGGAGAAGAAGACGCGACATACCTGTAAACATGTAAGATCCAGCAACAAGGAGAAGAAGATGCGACATACCTGTAAACATGTAAGATCCAGCAACAAGGAGAAGACATGACATACCTGTAAACATGTAAGATCCAGCAACAGAGAGTGAAGACACGACATACCTGTAAACATGTAAGATCCAGCAACAAGGAGAAGAAGACGCGACATACCTGTAAACATGTAAGATCCAGCAACAGAGAGAAGAAGACGCGACATACCTGTAAACATGTAAGATCCAGCAACAAGGAGAAGAAGATGCGACATACCTGTAAACATGTAAGATCCAGCAACAAGGAGAAGAAGACATGACATACCTGTAAACATGTAAGATCCAGCAACAGAGAGTGAAGACACGACATACCTGTAAACATGTAAGATCCAGCAACAAGGAGAAGAAGACGCGACATACCTGTAAACATGTAAGATCCAGCAACAGAGAGAAGAAGACGTGACATACCTGTAAACATGTAAGATCCAGCAACAAGGAGAAGAAGACGCGACATACCTGTAAACATGTTAGATCCAGCAACAGAGAGATGAAGACATGACATACCTGTAAACATGTAAGATCCAGCAACAAGGAGAAGAAGACGCGACATACCTGTAAACATGTAAGATCCAGCAACAGAGAGATGAAGACATGACATACCTGTAAACATGTAAGATCCAGCAACAGAGAGAAGAAGATGCGACATACCTGTAAACATGTAAGATCCAGCAACAGAGAGTGAAGACGTGATATACCTGTAAACATGTAAGATCCAGCAACAAGGAGAAGACGCGACATACCTGTAAACATGTAAGATCCAGCAACAAGGAGAAGAAGACGCGACATACGTGTAAACATGTAAGATCCAGCAACAGAGAGAAGAAGACGCGACATACCTGTAAACATGTAAGATCCAGCAACAAGGAGAAGAAGATGCGACATACCTGTAAACATGTAAGATCCAGCAACAAGGAGAAGAAGACATGACATACCTGTAAACATGTAAGATCCAGCAACAGAGAGTGAAGACACGACATACCTGTAAACATGTAAGATCCAGCAACAAGGAGAAGAAGACGCGACATACCTGTAAACATGTAAGATCCAGCAACAGAGAGAAGAAGACGCGACATACCTGTAAACATGTAAGATCCAGCAACAAGGAGAAGAAGACGCGACATACCTGTAAACATGTAAGATCCAGCAACAAGGAGAAGAAGACATGACATACCTGTAAACATGTAAGATCCAGCAACAGAGAGTGAAGACACGACATACCTGTAAACATGTAAGATCCAGCAACAAGGAGAAGAAGACGCGACATACCTGTAAACATGTAAGATCCAGCAGCAGAGAGAAGAAGACGCGACATACCTGTAAACATGTAAGATCCAGCAGCAGAGAGAAGAAGACGTGACATACCTGTAAACATGTAAGATCCAGCAACAGAGAGTGAAGAAATGATATATCTGGAAATACAAGGCCTGGCCACAAGGAAAGTAAATCGATATGATGTACCTGCAAACGTGGCCGGACTATAAGATCGAGCAACAGTAAGGAGAAGACATGTGACCTTGAAGTTGATGTCTTGGAAGCAGATAATATGGGCCCCCGCCTTATTTTGACCCTGGCCCCGTCTTCTGGTTTCATCTGTGTTTCAGTCTCTGGTTGATCACGTTCTGTTTCTTCTGGTAGTGTCCCCTGACTGTGTTCTTGGCTTCGCGCTAGACATTCTGATACTAGGTTCACGCTAGCATCGGCTGTCCATTGTTCTCCAATGGCTGTCCGCTCTTCCAGTCCTCTGATGGCTGTCTGTTGTTCTGGTCCTTCGATGGGCGTCCGTTGTTCTGGTTCTCCAAGTAGTATCTCTTGTTTTTAAACTGAAAATGGAGGATAAAAAAGTTGTGTGTGTAGTTCATCCACCGATTTCAGGCAGGCACTGCAACCAGAGGCGTAACTACCTGTGATGAACCGACCCTCAGTTTTATATCTTTCTTGGAAGTGTGTTTTACTTGCTTAGGTCAGTCCTTCCCCCACTTGGAATGCGGTGCTTTAGTGGAGTCCACATTGCTGGACGATACGCTTCACTGGTTTTATGTGTGTTCATTGGAGATGGCTTGCTATAGCCAGGCACTTTTATTATCCCTGGCCAGATGGGATGGGGGATAGCAAGCCTTAACTTCACCCTTCTCTCCGAGGGTTCTGCAAAGGTGGGAGAAGGGGGGCTGCCTGGGAGCAAGGGGTGGGTGGAGCACTAGCCATATGCAGTGGGCAGACCTGGATTCTGGGGTCATTCAGCAAAGAGGCAGTAAGGAGCTCTGATCTGGGAGAAGATGAGAGGGCCTGCCCTACTGAGGAATGCTTTGAGGGCCTAGTTCTGGACAGCATGTAGAAGGATTGTTTTATGCAACTTGCTTAAGCTTGCGCCCTAGGCCCAAAACTCTGCAGTGGCCTAGAGAAACGGACTACAAGTATTCATTGTGCTGAGCATGGAAGAGAGACAGCTAGGACAAAGCTGTGTGCTCAGGTATCTTTTCTAAACTTTTATTTCCCTTTTACTTTGTTTTGTATGGTATCATCGCTCTTTTGCTTGAATGTTTATGCTTGATCATATTAATATTGTATATTTCTGTATATGCTATTAATCCATACCGACCCACTTGGGTTATTAAACATATAAAATTTATATCGCTCATTTCATTTTATCCTATGACCCGGTCTACTCACGGTGTGTGAGTGGGAGGTTAAGAAAGAAGTTTGATCGCAGGCGTGCCAGGCGGCTGGGCGAGGCGATATTCTTCACAGTGGTGGCAGCGTGGTGGGATATTAGGGTAACAGTGTGTGGGTATGGTATCACGCAGACACTGGGGATTGCGGCAATCCTATGGAACGAGCGCGGTATGAGATCAAGCTTAAAATACGGTGAAAGTTTGGTACAGTACTGTTCCCTCCCTTCTTCTTTTTTCTGTCCTATCTTTTATTTGGCAACGGCTTCTAGTGGATGGCTGGTGGGACCAGAAGCATAACCAAACGTCTGCAGGACTTGGTTGCTGCTGAACTCCAGGAGATGGCGGATATGGAAGTTACCACAGCCATGCAGGAGGCGGAGCAAAGTCCTGAGAGGCTGGCACCAGAAAACATCACCATGCCAGATGGTTCCGCAGGTGCCCGGACCCCAGAGGTAACTGTGCCTGGAGGGACCAGTAACCCCAGTTCTGTGGGGGTAACGGACTTATACTTGCAAATGGCCTTACAGCAGATAGACGCCAGTGACTATAGCACCCGTCTGCAGGTGATTCACCAGTACCAAGAAGCTGCAGAACGCCGGGCGGAGAGAGAAGCTGCAGAGCGCCGGGCGGAGAGAGAGGCCGCTGCTGCTGCTGCAGAGCGCCGGGCGGAAAGAGAGGCCGCTGCTGCAGAGCGTCGGGCGGAGTTGGAGCATCAGCTTGAGCTAAAAAAGCTGGAACTTTGCCAGCAGGCGCAACCTTCCCCTGCACCAACTCCAGGAGCCCGAGCACTAAAGATCCGATCCGAGGACTTTCCAATCTTGGAAGATAACGGGGACTTGGACTCGTTTTTGCGGGGATTTGAGCGGGTGTGTAAGCAGCATCATATTCCCCAGGCAGAATGGGCCCGTTACCTGTCTCCCCGACTG
Source organism: Leptodactylus fallax (assembly GCA_947044405.1). Classification (NCBI taxonomy): domain Eukaryota; kingdom Metazoa; phylum Chordata; class Amphibia; order Anura; family Leptodactylidae; genus Leptodactylus; species Leptodactylus fallax. Next base: position 27,698 of record CAMRHE010001601.1, read on the forward strand.
AAGGGAAAAGGCCTGGATGTTTCCACGAGCTTACCAGTGGACGCGGACTATTAGACCATCAAAGCGGCGCTGATCCGGAGATACCGGCTCACGCCGGAGGTGTACCGCAAAAAGTTCCAGAATATCCAGCGGGGTCCCACAGAGAGCTATGCAGATATTCTGCACCACTTACAGGTTACATTCTGGCAGTGGATCAAAGGACTTACTGTCACCACGTTTGAGGGAATTGGGGATCTTATGATAAAGGAACAATTTCTCCAGGTGTGCCCTCTGGAGGTCCGCCAGTTCGTGTGTGATCGGAAACCCACAACAGCAGACAAGGCTGCAGAGATTGCTGATGACTATGTGTCCACCAGGGAGCAAGGGGCCAAGAGAGGAGCCACACTGCAGAGACCCCCAAGCGGGAAGGAGGGGCAAAGTTGGAGTTCACCACAGCCTGCGGTCTCCAAGTGGAGTAAGACAAACTCTGTCCCAGGTGCCCCCTCTACTTCCCCTGTCCCAAGAACTCTGGGCGCCACGGGTATCCCCTCCAAATCCCAAGGAGAGGTCCGGCGATGTCACGCCTGTAACCAGCCAGGACATTTCAAGGCGGAGTGGCCCAACCGCTCTAAGAACCCCCCTGTTTCCCCAGCCACGGCAGCTGGCTCATCTGTATACTTGGTGGGGAGGGAGGGGTTGCAATCCGATGCCAACAGTCAACAGGTCATTGTTGGGGGTAAAGTGGTCATGGGATTTCGGGACACTGGGGCGCAGATTACTCTGGTGCAACCTGACTTGGTCCCTGCGGACAGTATTATCTCTGGAAAAACTCTGACCCTGAAGGGTATTGGACAAGAACGCATAACTGTGCCCATGGCTTGCGTCCATTTGGACTGGGGTGCGGGAAAAGGGATGCGTGATGTGGGGCTAGTGTCTGATCTGCCTGCCAATGTGCTATTGGGAAGAGATTTGGGACCCTTGGTGTCCCAATATGGGGTGGGAGCAGCCCCACCTCGCTGTGACAAAATGTCTGTACTGAAGGATGATTTTAATGAGGTGTTGAAGCCTGTCACACAGGCAGAGGGAGGGGTTAGCCTTTTGTCTCCCCTTGCTGTGCGTCCAGCTAAAGTAATCAGTGAGCATGTGAATGAGACATTGTGGAATGCTGACCTGGCTGTAGCCCCGCCCACATCTGCGGGTGATGAGAGCCCCCTCAGTGTGACCCTGGCTCAGCCATTCCCCCATGCAGTTCACTGTGAATCAATGAATGAATGCAAGGTCAATGTAATTGCTAATTCTTGCCTTGCAGGTTTACAGGGTAGCTCTTCTGAGATGCTGGGGGCAACCCCAACTGAGGACAATGTGCCAGGTGGTCAGGTGGGTCACGGGGATCTCAGGGCCGATCCGGATGAGGAACGGACTGCTGGTATTGCGGTGGTGACCCGCAGCCAGAGTGCTAGAGGGGTGGAAGGCGCTCCGACCCCTGAGCCATTCCCTCTGTCACCCGGAGAGGGCACTGAGACCGCCATGACTAACCTCCCCACACTGGAGCCGGAGGAGCCCGGCGGGTATATGACATGCACATCTCTTCTGTCTGGTTCCAGTCAGGAGTTCAGGGACGCTGTCCAAGCTGACCGCAGTCTGGATGCATTGAAGGAGCGTGCTGATCAACCTCCCTTGGAGTCGGACAAGGACCGCGTGTACTGGGAGCAAGGGAGGTTGTACCGGGAAACGATCCCCACAAAGGGAAAAGAAAGTCGGCTCAGGGAGAAACATTTAGTGGTACCCCAACCCTACCGGGTGGAGTTGTTGCAGATTGCTCATGATATTCCACTGGCAGGCCACCTGGGGATCGCTAAGACCAAGGCTCGCCTGAGCCACTTATTCTACTGGCCTAAGATGGGGACAGATGTAGCTAAATACTGCCGTTCATGTGACACTTGTCAGAGGATGGGCAAGGCGGGGCAAGGCTCCAAAGCACCAATGATCCCTATGCCCATCATAACCAAACCTTTCCAGCGGGTGGCTGTGGATCTCATTGGACCCCTGTCCATTCCCAGTCGCACCGGGAAACGTTTCATATTAACGGTAGTAGACTACGCTACTAGGTACCCGGAAGCTGTCGCTCTGTCTTCCACCCGGGCTGATGTAGTGGCCAAGGCTCTGGTAGGCATCTTCGCCCGTGTTGGATTTCCCAGAGAGATGCTCACAGACCAAGGTACCCAGTTCATGTCTGCCTTGATGCAAGGCCTGTGTAAGGTAACAGAGGTGCAACATCTGGTGTCCAGCCCGTATCACCCACAGACCAATGGCCTGTGTGAACGGTTCAATGGCACCCTGGAGCAGATGCTCAGGATGTTAGTCGAGTCCCACGGGCGCGACTGGGAGCCTTATCTCCCGCACCTGCTGTTCGCTTACCGGGAGGTGCCGCAAACCTCAACGGGGTTCTTCCCCTTTGAGCTCTTGTACGGGAGACGTGTACGTGGGCCCCTAACTCTTGTGAAAGAGTCCTGGGAAGGAGAAACGGCCATCCAAGGTGTGCCAGTCGTGCCCATGGCCCAAGTGCAGACGGCATGGGGTGCTGGAGGTGGGACCCAAGAAGGGGGTGTGTCAAATGTATTACCTGTCAATGTATTGTGGAGGGATGGTTTGGGGAAGCATAATCTCAGTCATTTGCCCAAGGTATCACCATCACCCACCCAAGTACAGGAGGAACAGGGTGTAGGCCCAAAGGGGCAAGGCGTCTGGGAAGGAGGACAGGGTCCAAACATACCTGTGCCAGAACCAGAGGTGCCCCTAGGTTTGGAAGCAAAGGGGGAGGTGCAGAATCCCCTAGGACTCTCCCAACTAGCGGCTAGTGTGGGAGAGACCCTGAGAGACTGCCGGGAAGGGGTCTCTAAACTGGTATCACAAGGGCCTGGGGTTGCGAGTGTGGATCTGCGGGATGCCAGCACTCAGCACGAGGTCCCAGTGCAGGCCGGGGGTAGCCAGGTGGGCGGAGACTGCCGGGATGGGGTCTCAGCACCAGTACCACAAGGGCCTGGGGTTGCGAGTGTGGATCTGCGGGATGCCAGCACTCACAACGAGGTCCCAGTGCAGGCCGGGGGTAGCCAGGTGGGCGGAGACTGCCGGGATGGGGTCTCAGCACCAGTACCACAAGGGCCTGGGGTTGTGAGTGTGGGTCGGAGGGACCCAGAGCAAGCAGGAGGTAGCCAGGTCTACTTAATTCAGAGCCTGAACCTTAGAAGAGTCTCCATTCAGACAGGAGAGGAAGAGGGTATCAGTACGCCAGGAATATGGTCAGGGACCAGCGCAGGTCCCGGCGGGGTGAGGCCGCCAAGGTGTCCGCGGAAGGCGATCTTAGGATCGTCCTTCCTCCCGACACGCTCTAAAAGGGGGAGGTGTGATGAACCGACCCTCAGTTTTATATCTTTCTTGGAAGTGTGTTTTACTTGCTTAGGTCAGTCCTTCCCCCACTTGGAATGCGGTGCTTTAGTGGAGTCCACATTGCTGGACGATAGGCTTCACTGGTTTTATGTGTGTTCATTGGAGATGGCTTGCTATAGCCAGGCACTTTTATTATCCCTGGCCAGATGGGATGGGGGATAGCAAGCCTTAACTTCGAAATCGACCTCAATACGTGAGAGCCCAAGACTATGTGTCAGGTACCGTGATCTGTAATACGGGGGCACCTCAGGGTACGGTTCTCGCCCCTTTCCTCTTCACACTGTACACTGCTGATTTTAGGTGCAACTCATCCAGCTGCTACCTACAGAAGTATTCTGACGACTCTGCAATAGTAGGCCTCATCACAGACGATGATGACAAGGAGTACAGAGAACTGAACCGGTTTTTTGTGGACTGGTGCCACCGGAACCACCTGAAGATTAACGCGGGGAAGACCAAGGAGATGGTGGTGGACTTCCGTAAAGGCAGATGCCCTCCAAAACCAGTGGACATCCTGGGGACGGGCATCGAGATTGTGAACACCTATAAGTACCTGGGTCTGCTCCTTAATAATAAGCTGGACTGGGCAGATCATATGGAGGCCCTGTACAGGAAGGGCCACAGCAGGCTCTACCTGCTTAGGAAGCTGAGAGCCTTTGGAATCCGGGGGGCACTTCTTAGGACTTTCTTCAACTCGGTAGTGGCATCAGCCATCTTCTTTGGAGTGGCCTGCTGGGGGAGCAGTATATCAACCAGGGACAGAAATAAACTTGACAAGCTGATTAGAAGGGCCAGCTCTGTCCTGGGGAGCCCACTGGACCCAGTGCAGGTGGTGGGTGACAGAAGGATACTGTCCGTGGTGAGCTCCATGCGGGAGAATAACTCCCATCCCATGCATGAGACTGTGATTGCGCTGGGCAGTACTGTCAGTGACCGACTGCTCCACCCTAGGTGTGAGAAGGAGCGCTATCGGAAGTCTTTCCTCCCCACCGCGGTTAGGCTGTACAACCAACACCGACCTAAGCGGAGATCATTACATACAGAGAACTGAAATATCTCTCTGCCTGTTTTATCCCCCCCCCCCTCTGCTACCTCCTATCTGTCTGTCTGCTATCAATGTAATGCCTCTCACCTTGGAACATTCCTGTACATGTTGTATTTGTATTTGTATCTGCTTATCTTATCTTTGCTGCTGTAACACACTGAATTTCCCCATTGTGGGACTATTAAAGGACTATTATTATTATTATTATTATTATTATTATTCACCCTTCTCTCCGAGGGTTCTGCAAAGGTGGGAGAAGGGGGGCTGCCTGGGTGCAAGGGGTGGGTGGAGCACTAGCCATATGCTGTGGGCAGACCTGGATTCTGGGGTCATTCAGCAAAGAGGCAGTAAGGAGCTCTGATCTGGGAGAAGATGAGAGGGCCTGCCCTACTGAGGAATGCTTTGAGGGCCTAGTTCTGGACAGCATGTAGAAGGATTGTTTTATGCAACTTGCTTAAGCTTGCGCCCTAGGCCCAAAACTCTGCTGTGGCCTAGAGAAACGGACTACAAGTATTCATTGTGCTGAGCATGGAAGAGAGACAGCTAGGACAAAGCTGTGTGCTCAGGTATCTTTTCTAAACTTTTATTTCCCTTTTACTTTGTTTTGTATGGTATCATCGCTCTTTTGCTTGTATGTTTATGCTTGATCATATTAATATTGTATATTTCTGTATATGCTATTAATCCATACCGACCCACTTGGGTTATTAAACATATAAAATTTATATCGCTCATTTCATTTTATCCTATGACCCGGTCTACTCACGGTGTGTGAGTGGGAGGTTAAGAAAGAAGTTTGATCGCAGGCGTGCCAGGCGGCTGGGCGAGGCGATATTCTTCACAGAGGATAAAAAAGTTGTGTGTGTAGTTCATCCACCGATTTCAGGCAGGCACTGCAACCAGAGGCGTAACTACCGGGGTAGCAGCGGGAGCGGCTGCCACAGGCCCGGGACATTTTTTTTAAATAGGCTGTTACCTGCTGGAGTAACCCCAGCAGGTATCGGCCCTATTTACTTACCAATCCCCGCTCGTGGTCACGGCCACCTGCGCTTCCCCTTCTGTGGATGTGGCTGTGACCAGGAGCGGGGATCGGTAAGTGAGGCCGCGGGCCGAACCCCACAAACACTGCTATCATTATACTCCGTATAGTATAATAATCGGAGGCCCAGGGGAGGTGAGGGAACATAAAAAACACTGTTACTTACCTCTCCTGTTCTCCGACAGGCTTCAGGCCTGTTTGGTGACGTCCCAGACGTTACGTGGGCCGGGCCTGCGTCATTATGCGTTGGGAGGGGGGCCATGTCAAATGTTCGCCTTGGGGCCCAGCCATTCCTAGTTACGCCACTGACTGCAACGGAGACTCCAATGCAGTTGTAAACGGAGCCTTAAAAGTAGGGTTGTCACAGATCAGTGCCACCTAGAAATTCAATCAAGAAAGTATATACTGCCTTCTAGAGGCTAAGACTGAAGGATCGGGAAATTTATTGAGATATATAGAGTAAATAAATATTATAATGAGACATACAATAAATAGAACACTCTAATGAGATATATGCAATAAATAGAACATCCTAATGAGGTATATATACAATAAATAGAACATTCTAATGAGATATATATACAATAAATAGAACATCCTAATGAGGTATATACAATAAATAGAACATTCTAATGAGATATATACAATAAATAGAACATCCTAATGAGGTATATACAATAAATAGAACACTCTAATGAGGTATATATACAATAAATAGAACATTCTAATGAGATATATACAACAAATAGAACATTCTAATGAGGTATATACAATAAATAGAACACTCTAATGAGATATATAAAGAACATTCTAATGAGATATATACAATAAATAGAACATCCTAATGAGGTATATACAATAAATAGAACATCCTAATGAGGTATATACAATAAATAGAACACTCTAATGAGATATATACAATAAATCCATTCTAATGAGGTATATACAATAAATAGAACACTCTAATGAGATATATAAAGAACATTCTAATGAGATATATACAATAAATAGAACATCCTAATGAGGTATATACAATAAATAGAACACTCTAATGAGGTATATACAATAAATAGAACATTCTAATGAGATATATACAATAAATAGAACATTCTAATGAGGTATATACAATAAATAGAACACTCTATTGAGATATATAAAGAACATTCTAATGAGATATATACAATAAATAGAACATCCTAATGAGGTATATACAATAAATAGAACATCCTAATGAGGTATATACAATAAATAGAACACTCTAATGAGGTATATACAATAAATAGAACACTCTAATGAGATATATAAAGAACATTCTAATGAGATATATACAATAAATAGAACATCCTAATGAGGTATATACAATAAATAGAACATCCTAATGAGGTATATACAATAAATAGAACACTCTAATGAGATATATACAATAAATCCATTCTAATGAGGTATATACAATAAATAGAACACTCTAATGAGATATATAAAGAACATTCTAATGAGATATATACAATAAATAGAACATCCTAATGAGGTATATACAATAAATAGAACACTCTAATGAGGTATATACAATAAATAGAACATTCTAATGAGATATATACAATAAATAGAACATTCTAATGAGGTATATACAATAAATAGAACACTCTAATGAGATATATAAAGAACATTCTAATGAGATATATACAATAAATAGAACATCCTAATGAGGTATATACAATAAATAGAACACTCTAATGAGGTATATACAATAAATAGAACATTCTAATGAGATATATACAATAAATAGAACATTCTAATGAGATATATACAATAAATAGAACATCCTAATGAGGTATATACAATAAATAGAACATTCTAATGAGATATATACAATAAATAGAACATCCTAATGAGGTATATACAATAAATAGAACACTCTAATGAGGTATATATACAATAAATAGAACATTCTAATGAGATATATACAACAAATAGAACATTCTAATGAGGTATATACAATAAATAGAACACTCTAATGAGATATATAAAGAACATTCTAATGAGATATATACAATAAATAGAACATCCTAATGAGGTATATACAATAAATAGAACATCCTAATGAGGTATATACAATAAATAGAACACTCTAATGAGATATATACAATAAATCCATTCTAATGAGGTATATACAATAAATAGAACACTCTAATGAGATATATAAAGAACATTCTAATGAGATATATACAATAAATAGAACATCCTAATGAGGTATATACAATAAATAGAACATCCTAATGAGGTATATACAATAAATAGAACACTCTAATGAGGTATATACAATAAATAGAACACTCTAATGAGATATATAAAGAACATTCTAATGAGATATATAAAATAAATAGAACATCCTAATGAGGTATATACAATAAATAGAACATTCTAATGAGATATATACAATAAATAGAACATTCTAATGAGGTATATACAATAAATAGAACACTCTAATGAGATATATAAAGAACATTCTAATGAGATATATACAATAAATAGAACATTCTAATGAGGTATATACAATAAATAGAACACTCTAATGAGATATATAAAGAACATTCTAATGAGATATATACAATAAATAGAACATCCTAATGAGGTATATACAATAAATAGAACATCCTAATGAGGTATATACAATAAATAGAACACTCTAATGAGATATATACAATAAATAGAACATTCTAATGAGGTATATACAATAAAATAGAACACTCTAATGAGATATATAAAGAACATTCTAATGAGATATATACAATAAATAGAACACTCTAATGAGGTATATACAATAAATAGAACATCCTAATGAGGTATATACAATAAATAGAACACTCTAATGAGATATATACAATAAATCCATTCTAATGAGATATATTCAATAAATAGAACATTCTAATGAGATATATACAATAAATAGAACATCCTAATGAGGTATATACAATAAATAGAACACTCTAATGAGGTATATACAATAAATAGAACATCCTAACGAGATATATACAATAAATAGAACATTCTAATGAGATATATACAATAAATAGAACATTCTAATGAGGTATATACAATAAAATAGAACACTCTAATGAGATATATAAAGAACATTCTAATGAGATATATACAATAAATAGAACACTCTAATGAGGTATATACAATAAATAGAACATCCTAATGAGGTATATACAATAAATAGAACACTCTAATGAGGTATATACAATAAATAGAACATCCTAATGAGGTATATACAATAAATAGAACATTCTAATGAGATATATACAATAAATAGAACATTCTAATGAGATATATACAATAAATAGAACATCCTAATGAGGTATATACAATAAATAGAACACTCTAATGAGGTATATACAATAAATAGAACATCCGAATGAGATATATACAATAAATAGAACATTCTAATGAGATATATACAATAAATAGAACATCCTAATGAGGTATATACAATAAATAGAACACTCTAATGAGGTATATACAATAAATACAACATCCTAATGAGATATATACAATAAACAGAACATTCTAATGAGGTATATACAATAAATAGAACACTCTAATGAGATATATAAAGAACATTCTAATGAGATATATACAATAAATAGAACATTCTAATGAGGTATATACAATAAATAGAACATTCTAATGAGATATATACAATAAATAGAACATCCTAATGAGGTATATACAATAAATAGAACACTCTAATGAGATATATACAATAAATAGAACATTCTAATGAGATATATACAATAAATAGAACATCCTAATGAGGTATATACAATAAATAGAACACTCTAATGAGGTATATACAATAAATAGAACATTCTAATGAGATATATACAATAAATAGAACATTCTAATGAGATATATACAATAAATAGAACATTCTAATGAGGTATATACAATAAATAGAACACTCTAATGAGATATATAAAGAACATTCTAATGAGATATATACAATAAATAGAACATTCTAATGAGGTATATACAATAAATAGAACACTAATGAGATATATAAAGAACATTCTAATGAGATATATACAATAAATAGAACATCCTAATGAAGTATATACAATAAATAGAACATCCTAATGAGGTATATACAATAAATAGAACACTCTAATGAGATATATACAATAAACAGAACATCCTAATGAGATATATACAATAAATAGAACATTCTAATGAGATATATACAATAAATAGAACACTCTAATGAGGTATATACAATAAATAGAACATCCTAATGAGGTATATACAATAAATAGAACACTCTAATGAGGTATATACAATAAATAGAACACTCTAATGAGATATATACAATAAATAGAACATCCTAATGAGATATATACAATAAATAGAACATTCTAATGAGATATATACAATAAATAGAACATCCTAATGAGGTATATACAATAAATAGAACACTCTAATGAGGTATATACAATAAATAGAACATCCTAATGAGATATATACAATAAACAGAACATTCTAATGAGGTATATACAATAAATAGAACATTCTAATGAGATATATACAATACATAGAACATTCTAATGAGGTATATACAATAAATAGAACACTCTAATGAGGTATATACAATAAATAGAACATCCAAATGAGATATATACAATAAACAGAACATTCAAATGAGGTATATACAATAAATAGAACACTCTAATGAGGTATATACAATAAATAGAACATCCTAATGAGATATATATACAATAAATAGAACATTCTAATGAGGTATATACAATAAATAGAACATTCTAATGAAGTATATACAATAAATAGAACATCCTAATGAGATATATACAATAAATAGAACACTCTAATGAGGTATATACAATAAATAGAACACTAATGAGATATATACAATAAATAGAACACTCTAATGAGGTATATATAATAAATAGAACACTCTAATGAGGTATATACAATAAATAGAACACTCTAATGAGGTATATACAATAAATAGAACACTCTAATGAGGTATATACAATAAATAGAACACTCTAATGCGGTATATACAATAAATAGAACACTCTAATGAGGTATATACAATAAATAGAACACTCTAATGCGGTATATACAATAAATAGAACACTCTGAGATATATACAATAAATAGAACACTCTAATGAGGTATATACAATAAATAGAACACTCTAATGAGGTATATACAATAAATAGAACACTCTAATGAGGTATATACAATAAATAGAACACTCTAATGAGGTATATACAATAAATAGAACACTCTAATGAGGTATATACAATAAATAGAACACTCTAATGAGATATATACAATAAATAGAACACTTTAATGAGGTATATACAATATATGGAGCATTATATTGAGATATATGCAATAAGTGAGGCATTTTAATGACATATGTAATATAAATAGAACACTCTGATGAGATATGTAGAATGAAGCAATACAATAAATACATTAGCTGTAGATAACAAGTAGATTATTCTAATGGCTTATTATCAATCCTATTCTAATCATTATAAATCTACATCTTTGACTTACAGTGTATCTCCACATTTACTGTCTATAACAGAATATTCTGAAGGGGCAGATATTTGGATGGGGCCTGATAACGTATTCATCAGATCTTCCATGAGGTCTGTCCTACAGCTACGGTCTCTGCACCCGTGGGCTTGGTCTCTGCTAAATGTGTGAACGATATGTGATAGATGATAGATATGTAGTCAGAATAAAGCACTCGCTTCCATGCTTAATGGCTCATATGGGACCTTCCATGTACACAAGGTTCTCCTGTATCGTGGCCCTATAAAGGACATCGTATGAAGACAAGAGTCTCCTCATATTCACTGCTGGATGGGAAAAACAAGCCTTTAGCCAATGCACAGCACGCTTCCCCATGAGGAGCTGACTCACTTTCCATGATGCCTGCAGGCAGAGAGGAGAGAGACAGCTTGATATGACAAGTGGTTTCATAGCAGCAGGTAGCAGATAACACGCACCTATTGTGCGCCCTGTATAATGAGCCGATTCCAGGGAATCTCTCTGTGCCTACATATGTTCCTACTATTAACTGAGAATTCCACCTTAGGCTGGGGCCCCACATTGCGAAAACGCCACGGCAAAAAACGTAGCATTTTACAGTACATGCAAAGTGGATGTTATTCTGGCTAATCCTATCCACACATTGCAGAAAAAAACCTGCAGCGGAAAAGCTGCGATTTCAAAAACACTCACAGCATGTCAGTTATACCTACGGAAACGCTGGCATTTTCCATACAGGTATAATAGGGGCAGAAAGTCCACACAGGAAAACTCTGAAGTTTCTGTGAAAAATGCTACGGAAAAAAATGTGAAGCATTTCCTGCTGCTGTCTTATCCGCAGCGTTTTTGGCTGTGCTTCACTATTTGGAGTCTTAGCCTTATAAAGATCTTAAGGAAGTCCGCCTTAACATTTTTCACAGAAAAAATAAATTGTTGGTGGGGTCCTTGAGCTCTAATCGGGGCCGGCCCCAGGTTTCACGCGGGCCCTGTGCTATGGAGTCACAATGGGCCCCTTATCCTTCAACGCCTTTCATCCGCCCAGTAGACTACACACCAGAAATGGCGCCAGTAACATTTTTGTTGCAGGTTTTGCTGCATTTTGAGTGTTTTTTGCAAATAAGACAAATATATTTTTCTGTCTTACATGCCATAAAGAGGAAAATGGCAGCTGCATGCTGAAAAGTCTGTAATGTAACCCGGCTGAACATGTAGCTGCTGTTACTGGAAGATTTAGTTCTCATGCCTTCCCTCATCTATAGCCATAGAAGCTACTATTGTTATTTTTATGCCAATGAAGTTATATGAAGTCTTGCTTCAATTTTTGAGTTAATTGCAGAAAAAAAGCAAATGCACCATTTTTATTAACAGCAATTACTGTTCTATAGTGAGAGAAAATCCTTCCATAGACAATGGTGCAGCCTGTGGTCACTGTTAGTGTTTCTGCCAATGTAGCCAACTGGCAGGCAATGATGATCGGAGACAGTACCTGATAGACTTGCCATCATCTAAACAGTGGAGGAGGATAATATATCCTCTATTGCATTAAAAACATGGCCCCATATAGGCTACTTAAAGATGGCCACTAATATGGGAAGTACCTTGAATGCTGGGAATAGCGTATTTTCTATATAAGATGGCACTGAGGCCTCACACACATCACTGTTCCACATGCTGATTCCAGTTCCTACAGGTAAATGCAGGGTTAACTGGGCAATGGGATAGGGGTAGGTCTTTTGCACATGGATATGGAGATCCTATAACTTGAGTTGATTATAGATATGTACAGTATTCTTTGATAAAATGATGACTTGTATTGTTTCTATCTATAGGGACCTACGTTCACTGATCTATTTGTATGGCCTGGGACCCCTTCCAGCTTCATTCAGTGGTATGTACCTGTGGCTGTCCCATGAATATTAGGATTACCTTTACATTTTGTGCTTTATTGCATCTTTATTATTTTCATATTACTGATGTGCCCAAAGTGTATTGTGTATAGTATATACAGTGGGGAAAAAAGTATTTGGTCAGCCACCAATTGTGCAAGTTCTCCCACTTATAAAGATGAGGCCGGCCTGTAATTGTCATCATAGGTAGACCTCAACTATGAGAGACAAAATGAGAAAACTAATCCACAAAATCACATTGTCTGATTTTTAAAGAATTTATTTGCAAATTATGGTGGAAAATAAGTATTTGGTCAATAACAAAAGTTCATCTCAATCCTTTGTTCTATCTCCTTTGTTGGCAATGACAGAGGTGAAACATTTTCTGTAAGTCTTCACAAGGTTGGCACACACTGTTGCTGGTATGTTGGCCCATTCCTCCATGCAGATCTCCTCTAGAGCAGGGATGTTTTGGGGCTGTCGCTGGGCAACACGGACTTTCATCTCCCTCCAAAGGTTTTCTATGGGGCTGAGATCTGGAGACTGGCTAGGCCACTCCAGGACCTTGTAATGCTTCTTACGAAGCCGCTCCTTCGTTGTCCTGGCGGTGTGCTTGGGATCATTGTCATGCTGAAAGACCCAGCCACGTTTCATCTTCAATGCCCTTGCTGATGGAAGGAGGTTTGCACTCACAATCTCACCATACATGGCCCCATTCATTCTTTCATGTACACGGATCAGTCGTCCTGGTCCCTTTGCAGAGAAACAGCCCCATACATGATGTTGCCCCCCCCATGCTTCACAGTAGGTATGGTGTTCTCTGGATACAACTCAGCATTCACTCTCCTCCAAACACCACGAGTTGTGTTTCTACCAAACAGTTCTACTTTGGTTTCATCTGACCATATGACATTCTCCCAATACTCTTCTGGAACATCCAAATGCTCTCTAGCAAACTTCAGACGGGCCCGGATATGTCCTGGCTTAAGCAGGGGGACACGTCTGGCACTGCAGGATCTGAGTCCCTGGCGGCGTAGTGTGTTACTGACGGGAGCCTTTGTTACGTTATTCCCAGCTTTCTGCAGGTGTATTGTGTATAGTATATAGCGGTCTGGTCTGGGGTCTGTATTAGTTTAGGGGGTCTGGGGTCTGTATTAGTTTAGGGGTCTGGTCTGGGGTCTGTATTAGTTTAGGGGTCTGGTCTGGGGTCTGTATTAGTTTAGGGGTCTGGTCTGGAGTCTGTATTAGTTTAGGGGTCTGGTCTGGGGTCTGTATTAGTTTAGGGGTCTGGTCTGGGGTCTGTATTAGTTTAGGGGTCTGGTCTGGGGTCTGTATTAGTTTAGGGGTCTGGTCTGGGGTCTGTATTAGTTTAGGGGTCTGGTCTGGGGTCTGTATTAGTTTAGGGGTCTGGTCTGGGGTCTGTATTAGTTTAGGGGTCTGGTCTGGGGTCTGTATTAGTTTAGGGTTTGGTCTGGGGTCTGTATTAGTTTAGGGGTCTAGTCTGGGGTCTGTATTAGTTTAGGGGTCTGGTCTGGGGTCTGTATTAGTTTAGGGGTCTGGTCTGGGGTCTGTATTAGTTTAGGGGTCTGGTCTGGGGTCTGTATTAGTTTAGGGGTCTGGTCTGGGGTCTGTATTAGTTTAGAGGTCTGGTCTGGGGTCTGTATTAGTTTAGGGGTCTGGTCTGGGGTCTGTATTAGTTTAGGGCTCTGGTCTGGGGTCTGTATTAGTTTAGAGGTCTGGTCTGGGTTCTGTATTAGTTTAGGGGTCTGTATTAGTCTAGGGTCTGTTCTGGGGTCTGTATTAGTTTAGGGGTCTGGTCTGGGGTCTGTATTAGTTTAGGGCTCTGGTCTGGGGTCTGTATTAGTTTAGAGGTCTGGTCTGGGGTCTGTATTAGTTTAGGGGTCTGGTCTGGGGTCTGTATTAGTTTAGGGGTCTGGTCTGGGGTCTGTATTAGTTTAGGGGTCTGGTCTGGGGTCTGTATTAGTTTAGGGGTCTGGTCTGGGGTCTGTATTAGTTTAGGGGTCTGGTCTGGGGTCTGTATTAGTTTAGGGGTCTGGTCTGGGGTCTGTATTAGTTTAGGGTTTGGTCTGGGGTCTGTATTAGTTTAGGGGTCTAGTCTGGGGTCTGTATTAGTTTAGGGGTCTGGTCTGGGGTCTGTATTAGTTTAGGGGTCTGGTCTGGGGTCTGTATTAGTTTAGGGGTCTGGTCTGGGGTCTGTATTAGTTTAGGGGTCTGGTCTGGGGTCTGTATTAGTTTAGAGGTCTGGTCTGGGGTCTGTATTAGTTTAGGGGTCTGGTCTGGGGTCTGTATTAGTTTAGGGCTCTGGTCTGGGGTCTGTATTAGTTTAGAGGTCTGGTCTGGGTTCTGTATTAGTTTAGGGGTCTGTATTAGTCTAGGGTCTGTTCTGGGGTCTGTATTAGTTTAGGGGTCTGGTCTGGGGTCTGTATTAGTTTAGGGCTCTGGTCTGGGGTCTGTATTAGTTTAGAGGTCTGGTCTGGGTTCTGTATTAGTTTAGGGGTCTGTATTAGTTTAGGGTCTGTTCTGGGGTCTGTATTAGTTTAGGGGTCTGGTCTGGGGTCTGTATTAGTTTAGGGGTCTGGTCTGGGGTCTGTATTAGTTTAGAGGTCTGGTCTGGGTTCTGTATTAGTTTAGGGGTCTGTTCTGGGGTCTGTATTAGTTTAGAGGTCTGTTCTGGGGTCTGTATTAGTTTAGAGGTCTGTTCTGGGGTCTGAATTAGTTTAGGGGTCTGGTCTGGGATCTGTATTAGTTTAGGGGTCTGGTCTGGGGTCTTTATTAGTTTAGAGGTCTGGTCTGGGTTCTGTATTAGTTTAGGGGTCTGGTCTGGGGTCTGTATTAGTTTAGGGGTCTGATCTGGGGTCTGTATTAGTTTAGGGGTCTGGTCTGGGGTCTGTATTAGTTTAGGGGTCTGGTCTGGGGTCTGTATTAGTTTAGAGGTCTGGTCTGGGGTCTGTATTAGTTTAGAGGTCTGGTCTGGGGTCTGTATTAGTTTAGAGGTCTGGTCTGGGGTCTGTATTAGTTTAGGGGTCTGGTCTGGGGTCTGTATTAGTTTAGAGGTCTGGTCTGGGGTCTGTATTAGTTTAGGGGTCTGGTCTGGGGTCTGTATTAGTTTAGAGGTCTGGTCTGGGGTCTGTATTAGTTTAGAGGTCTGATCTGGGGTCTGTATTAGTATAGGGGTCTGGTCTGGGGTCTGTATTAGTTTAGGGGTCTGGTCTGGGGTCTGTATTAGTTTAGAGGTCTGGTCTGGGGTCTGTATTAGTTTAGAGGTCTGGTCTGGGGTCTGTATTAGTTTAGGGGTCTGGTCTGGGGTCTGTATTAGTTTAGAGGTCTGGTCTGGGGTCTGTATTAGTTTAGGGGTCTGGTCTGGGGTCTGTATTAGTTTAGGGGTCAGGTCTGGGGTCTGTATTAGTTTAGGGGTCTGGTCTGGGTTCTGTATTAGTTTAGAGGTCTGGTCTGGGAGTCTGTATTAGTTTAGGGGTCTGGTCTGGTGTCTGTATTAGTTTAGGGGTCTGGTCTGGAGTCTGTATTAGTTTAGGGGTCTGATCTGGAGTCTGTATTAGTTTAGGGGGTCTGGTCTGGAGTCTGTATTAGTTTAGGGGTCTGGTCTGGGGTCTGTATTAGTTTAGGGGTCTGGTCTGGGGTCTGTATTAGTTTAGGGGTCTGGTCTGGGGTCTGTATTAGTTTAGGGGTCTGGTCTGGGATCTGTATTAGTTTAGAGGTCTGGTCTGGGGTCTGTATTAGTTTAGGGGTCTGGTCTGGGCTCTGTATTAGTTTAGGGGTCTGGTCTGGGGTCTGTATTAGTTTAGGGGTCTGGTCTGGGCTCTGTATTAGTTTAGGGGTCTGGTCTGGGGTCTGTATTAGTTTAGGGGTCTGGTCTGGGCTCTGTATTAGTTTAGGGGTCTGGTCTGGGGTCTGTATTAGTTTAGGGGTCTGGTCTGGGCTCTGTGTTAGTTTAGGGTTCTGGTCTGGGCTCTGTATTAGTTTAGGGGTCTGGTCTGGGGTCTGTATTAGTTTAGGGGGTCTGGGGTCTGTATTAGTTTAGGGGTCTGGTCTGAGGTCTGTATTAGTTTAGGGGTCTGGTCTGGGGTCTGTATTAGTTTAGGGGTCTGGTCTGGGGTCTGTATTGGTTTAGGGGTTTGGTCTGGGATCTGTATTAGTTTAGGGGTCTGCTCTGGGATCTGTATTAGTTTAGGGGTCTGGTCTGAGGTCTGTATTAGTTTAGGGGTCTGGCCTGGGGTCTGTATTAGTTTAGGGGTCAGGTCTGGGATCTGTATTAGTTTAGGGGTCTGCTCTGGGATCTGTATTAGTTTAGGGGTCTGGTCTGAGGTCTGTATTAGTGTAGAGGTCTGGTCTGGGGTCTGTATTAGTTTAGAGGTCTGGTCTGGGGTCTGTTGCATTACATACGCTGTGAATATCTGGAGCATTGAATAAAAGACTCTTTGCACCAGAAGCCTGAAGGGAAGGGGCAGTAGTTCATTTGCGCTGTCCTGGGCTTGCACCCCGACTACTTGCACCCTCAGTCACAAATCTAGAGCGTGAAAACCGCTGAGGGTTCATTTTCTAAGTCTAGTCTGAGTTTGAGTAACTTTCGGTGTCTGATCTGGGGTTTCATTGAATTTGAGGATCTGGAGTCTGATTATTTATGGGGGTCTGATCTGTGGTCAGATTCATTTTAGGGGCTGTTCAGGGGTCTGAATTATCGTCAGTGGTCTGAATCAGTTTCGGGTTCTGGTTCGGCTTTCTTACTATAATAATAAATCTTGAAGTAACTTGTAATAATTTAAGGCAATATATGCAGGACATATAAGAAGGTGATGAGTTGCAGTGGGGGCCCTCCTGCCCTCAGTGGGCCCTGCATCTGCTCAACCATGCTGCTTTCTTTTAAGAACCAGCTGGAGCATACCATGGCCGGAGGTGCAGTGGGCAGGTGGTCAGGATGCCGCATATGAACCCCCACCTAAAAAAATGTGACAAAATTCTTTACGATAAATATGAATGACAGAAACCATTATTATCCTCATGGCTGACACCCATGTTGAAGAGGTTTGAACTCTTGTACAGACCGGTATGTGTAAAACAGCTGATATGTGATAGAAAATGCGCTTATCCCCCTGCAGCTTCCGCTCCCCAAGATCAGTGGGTTACATGTAATAGTGCAGCTGACAACCATATCTTGAAATACTAGGGGTTTTTATGGTGTCGGGATCTGCTGTCAGCCTGGTGAAAAATGATTGACAGGGTCTTGTTTACTATTCTGAAGCAGCCATGTAAATGAAGCAGCTCTCATTCCCCTCTCCTAGCAGGAAATCTCAGCACAATCTCAATGATTAGGTCCAGCCATTCATATGCATATGAAGAACACTTCTCAAGGTCCAACTATCACCCCCAACATGACACAAGATCGTTCCATCAGGGGTATCTAACAGGGGGGCTTCCACAAATAGTTAATGACTTATCCTGGTTACGGCTAATATAGACAATTTTCTGTTTACAACCCTAAATGAATGTTCTGAGCTGAAATACCAAAGCCAGCCAGTACACAGAGGTGGCACTGTTTCTGAGAAAAATAAATCAGACCTGATTTGTAATCCTGGATATCCCTTTAAGAGAGGTTGTAAGCGTGACAGTAGTAATCCTTGTCAGTGTGACAGTACAGTGTGAATAGGGATATGTTTTATGGACGAGATGATGTGAGTGATTGTCAGGTAGCGCCGGTGCTGGGTGGCATAGACAAATCTGTTACTATCTCCCTATCATTACCCCCACACAAATCCTCTGTGACTCACTGCACACGGCGCGGGCTCGCCCCCAGCTCTGCTCCACATGCAACACAAAGGAATCCACACAAAATGTTCTTCTTGAATTCTTCAACTTCTTCCTGAACTTCTCATCTGCAGTCCTAGGCTTTCCAGCTGTTGTAGAACTACTACTCCCAGCATATACTGTCATACATTACAGCTCACTGCTCTGAACCATGCACAAAAACAATACTGAGTCACATTTATCAATAGTGTCGTAAGAAAGATGTGACCGGACGACTTCCAGATGTCTCCTCATCCTGTGCATATTGTAGACCGAAACCTTCCAGACATGCTGAGATGTAAGAAAACAACTCAATATAATGGAGAAATGTCCAAATTATATCGCCATATAGTGCCAAGATAAGCGTAAGAGCATGTCTATAATATGACCATACTCTGCCCAAATAATACCACCATACAGAGTTTATATAATACCGTCATACAGAGCTTATATAATACCAACATACAGAGCTTATATAATACCACCATACAGAACTTATATAATACCACCATACAGAGCTTATATACAGTAATACCACAATACAGAGCTTATATAATACCACCATACAGAGCTTATA
Organism: Leptodactylus fallax; assembly: GCA_947044405.1. Taxonomy (NCBI): domain Eukaryota; kingdom Metazoa; phylum Chordata; class Amphibia; order Anura; family Leptodactylidae; genus Leptodactylus; species Leptodactylus fallax. The sequence goes on from CAMRHE010001601.1 coordinate 47,080, forward strand.
TAATACAAACATACAGAGCTTATATAATACCACCATACAGAACTTATATAATGTCACCATACAGAGCTTATATAATACCGTCATACAGAGCTTATATAATACCACCATACAGAGCTTATATAATACCACCATACAGAACTTATATAATGTCACCATACAGAGCTTATATAATAGCACCATGCAGAGCTTATATAATACCACCATACACAACTTATATAATACCACCATACAGAACGTATATAATACCACCATACAGAGCTTATATAATACCACCATACAGAGCTTATATAATACCACCATACACAACTTATATAATACCACCATACAGAGCTTATATAATACCACCATACAGAACTTATATAATGTCACCATACAGAGCTTATATAATACCACCATACACAACTTATATAATACCACCATACAGAACGTATACAATACCACCATATAGAGCTTATATAATACCACCATACACAACTTATATAATGTCACCATACAGAGCTTATACAATACCACCATGCAGAGCTTATATAATACCACCATACAGAATGTATACAATACCACCATGCAGAGCTTATATAATACCACCATACAGAACTTATATAATGTCACCATACAGAGCTTATATAATACCACCATACAGAGCTTATATAATACCACCATACAGAACTTATATAATGTCACCATACAGAGCTTATATAATACCACCATACACAACTTATATAATACCACCATACAGAACGTATACAATACCACCATACACAACTTATATAATACCACCATACAGAACTTATATAATGTCACCATACAGAGCTTATATAATACCACCATACACAACTTATATAATACCACCATACAGAACGTATACAATACCACCATGCAGAGCTTATATAATACCACCATACAGAGCTTATATAATACCACCATACAGAGCTTATATAATGTCACCATACAGAGCTTATATAATACCACCATACACAACTTATATAATACCACCATACAGAACGTATACAATACCACCATGCAGAGCTTATATAATACCACCATACAGAGCTTATATAATACCACCATACAGAACTTATATAATACCGTCATACAGAAATTATAAAATACCACCATACACAGCTTATATAATACCACCATACAGAGCTTATATAATACCGTCATACAGAGCTTATATAATACCGTCATACAGAGCTTATATAATACCACCATACAGAGCTTATATAATACCACCATACAGAACTTATACTGTATAATGTCACCATACAGAGTGTATATAATACTACCATACAGAACTTATATAATACCACCATACACAGCTTATATAATACCACCATACAGAGCTTATATAATACCACCATACAGAGTGTATATAATACTACCATACAGAACTTATATAATACCACCATACACAGCTTATATAATACCACCCTACAGAATGTATATAATACCACCATACAGAGCTTATATAATACCACCATACAGAGCTTATATAATACCACCATACACAGCTTATATAATACCACCATATACAGCTTATATAATACCATTATACACAACGTATATAATATCACCATACAGAACTTATAATATACCACCATACAGAGCTTTTATAATACCACTATACAGAGCTTATATAATACCACCATACAGAGTGTATATAATACTACCATACAGAACTTATACAATACCACCATACACAGCTTATATAATACCATTATACAGAACGTATATAATATCACCATACAGAACTTATATAATACTACCATACACAGCTTATATAATACCGTCATACAGAAATTATATAATACCACCCTACAGAATGTATATAATACCACCATACACAATTTATATAATACCACCCTACAGAATGTATATAATACTATCATACAGAGCTTATACACACGTGGACAAAACTATTGGTCCCCTCCCTCGTTTAATGAAAGAAAAACCCACAATGGTCACAGAAATAACTTGAATCTGACAAACCTGGAATTTGCCAAACTACATGTTGACAAGCCACAAAGCTTCTGGGAGAATGTCCTATGGACAGATGAGACAAAAATCAAAATATTTGGCAAGGCACATCAGCTCTATGTTCACAGACGGAAAAATTAAGCCTATCTTGAAAAGAACCCTGTTCCTACTGTGAGACATGGAGGAGGCTCTGTTATGTTCTGGGGCTGCTTTGCTGCAACTGGCACAGGGTGTCTTGAATCTGTGCAGGGTACAATGAAATCTCAAGACTATCAAGGGATTCTAGAGAGAAATGTGCTGCCCAGTGTCAGAAAGCTTGGTCTCAGTCGCAGGTCATGGGTCTTGCAACAGGATAATGACCCAAAACACAGCTAAAAACCCCCAAGAATGTCTAAGAGGGAAACATTGGACTATTCTGAAGTGGCCTTCTATGAGCCCTGACCTAAATCCTACTGAGCATCTTTGGAAGGAGCTGAAACATGGCGTCTGGAAAAGGCACCCTTCACACCCGAGACAACTGGAGCAGTTTGCTCATGAGGAGCGGCCAAAATCCCTGCTGAGAGGTGCAGAAGTCTCAGTGACAGTTACAGGAATCGTCTGATTGCAGGGATTGCCTCAAAAGGTTGTGCAACTAAATATTAAGGGAACCCTCATTTCTGTCCAGGCCTGTGTCATGTTGAAGCCTGGTTGGAAAGCAATGTCTGACTTTCATTTGTTCATTTTCATAGAATTTTTATATATTATTACTTTTGTCAGATTCAAGTTATTTCTGTGACCATTGTGGGGTTTTCTTTCATTAAACGAGGGAGGGGGAACAACAATTGTGTCCACGTGTGTATAATACTGCCATACAGTGCATTAAAAAATTATACAGTGCCATAATACAACCATGCAGTTTTTAAATAATACCAGCAAACAGTGCCCAAATAAAACTACCATACATTGCTTAAATGATACCTTCCTACAGAGCTTATATATTACCACTATATAGAGCATAGATAATACCACCATATAGAGCATAGATAATACCACCATATAGAGCATAGATAATACCACTATATAGAGCATAGATAATACCACCATATAGAGCATAGATAATACCACCATATAGAGCATAGATAATACCACCATACACTGCCTACATAATATAGCCAGTGCCATAGCTTGCAGCATCTACTAGTAATGACTTTTAGTGCTGGTCATCCATGTTTGGGCCCAGATATAATTGCCCCTTTTGCCCTTGTGTATAAGGTAAGGCAATGCATTCTGGGAAGACTTCATGAATATTAATGACACCCTGCAGTAATACAGGCACGCTGGAGGGAGGGGATGGGACAGGACATGGGGGAGGGGGCACCCCCAATGACTTCCAGCCTATGTGCATGCAGCCTGGGAGTGAGTGGGAAGAGGACAGGAGTGAGTCAATGATGGAGGGATGGAAGGGATGAGTCAGACAAAGAGGAATCTGTCAGCGAGTAGTCAGCAGCGCCTGCAGGAGACATGGCAGCTTCATTAACCCCCACTGGATCATTAGCACAATCAATAATCTCTTATTTATGAAGCCTTTGACAATTTCACATGACAGGCAGGAAGGCGGCCATTATATTACACACAGGACGTAATAACCACCATAGTCACCAGGCATCTGACATCTCTAGTCACATCCAAAGCTGCATTCATAACAGTGGTTATATATTGCCTATATTCCAGTCACATCCAGAGCTGCATTCACAATTCTGCTGATACATAATGCCATATATTACAGTCACATCCAGAGCTGCAATCACAATTCTCCGGTTACAACCTGTCTTATACTCCAGTTGTGCCCAGAGCTGCATTCACAATTCTGCAGTTACATAATGTCTTAATAAATCTGCTGTTACTTATTGTCCAGTCACATCCAGAGCTGCATTCACACTTCTGCTTACATAATGCCTTATATTCCAAACACATCCAAAGTTATAATCACAATTCTCCTGTTATGACGTGTCTTATACTCCAGTTGCCTCCAGAGCTGCATCCACAGTTCTGCTGTTACATAATGTCTTATGGCCCGGTCACATTTAGAACTTCATTCGCTCCGACTACTTTTGTTACATTGTGTACATACATTTGCTACAGGGACAATTGTGTTGTTGCATTAGTTCTTATACTCCAGTCACTTCCAGAGCTGCATTAATTTACATTTCTTCTGAGTTTTCTGCTTATTTAGTGTCAGCACGACCTCATGATTCATATTATGGATTTATCGTATTGTGAAAATAAAGCCTTGGGAATCCATCTGTCAGCAGATTGTTGACTGTTTCCAATAGAAACCATCATAATGGTGAAAGCAGAGAACATACAGGAGTGTGAAGGGGAGAGCAGTATGTGCAGGAGTCCAGGAGCTGTCCAGCAGATCCAGCGGCTGAACTTCATCATCTCTACATAGCAAGAAAACATCATCCATGCCTCTTAAAGGGACCCCACACCTAGATCTGAAGAACATATATTCTGAGACACTTTTGAAAGATCCCTTTAAGAACATGCAGTACTGTGTGTTAGGAAAGAGTTAATATAGCCATATACTGCCTGGGACTAGTCTGAGAATCTCAGCAAATAAAGGAGACAAATCAAGGAAACAAGGCTGAGGAATCAGAAGCTTCCCCGATACATTGTGACGCTGCCAGGAAGAATATGCTGCAAACATGGAGGCAACATCTGTATCCTGCAGGCCGTAAGGGGAAAATTGCTGCAAATTCTCATTACAATATAAAGATTATAAATATAACAAATCTTTTTTCTTTGTATTACCCTGAACCAGAGCACCAAATCCTCTGCACTGATATAGTCACAGGATAAAAGACTGACAGCCACCACTAGGGGGAGCTCATATCGTATATACAGTGAACTCAATAATAACATTTTATTCAGAACTCTTATAAGCTCCCCCTTGTGGCGTGTGAATAATGTCAGCGTTATATTTATAAAGTTACAGTCATAAAGCGATATTGGCAGATGAAGCTGTAAATGATCCAAACTACCTCAGCGTCGGAGGGTGCACAGTCCATACTTGCTTTCTATCTGCGCTCTCATCATTGTTAGCTTCCTGTATAAGTAGATGATATGCTACAGGCCTTACAGTGTATATAATATGGAAGGTTATAATTCAAGAGGGTCCAGACCTAATATTACCCTCCCCGTAACCAGACCTGTTATTACCCTCCCTGTACTGAGACCAGTTATTACCCTCCCTGTACCTAGGACTAATATTACCCTCCCCGTAACCAGACCTGTTATTACCCTCCCCGTAACCAGACCTGTTATTACCCTCCCTGTACTGAGACCAGTTATTACCCTCCCTGTACTGAGACCAGTTATTACCCTCCCTGTACCGAGACCTGTTATTACCCTTCCTGTACCCAAACCTGTTATTACCTTCCCTGTACGGACACCTAATATTACCTTCCCTGTACCTAGGACTAATATTACCCTCCCTGTACCTAGGACTAATATTACCCTCCCTATACCTAGGACTAATATTACCCTCCTGTACTCAGACTTGTTATTACTCTTCCTGTACTCAGACCTGTTATTACCCTCCTCGTATCCACACTTGTTGTTACCCTCCCTGTACCTAGGACTAATATTACTCTCCCTGTACCCAGACCTGTTATTACCCTCCTTGTACCGAGACCTGTTATTACCCTCCCTGTACCGAGACCTGTTATTACCCTTCCTGTACCGAGACCTGTTATTACCCTTCCTGTACCCAAACTTGTTATTACCTTCCCTGTACCAACACCTAATATTACCCTCCCTGTACCTAGGACTAATATTACCCTCTCTGTACCTAGGACTAATATTACCCTCCCCATACCCAGACCTGTTATTACCCTCCCCGTACCCAGACCTGTTATTGCCCTCCCCGTACCCAGACCTGTTATTACCCTCCCTGTACCCAGACCTGTTATTACCTTCCTGTACCCAGACCTGTTATTACCCTCCCCGTACCCAGACCTGTTATTACCCTCCCCGTACCCAGACCTGTTATTACCCTCCTGTACCCAGACCTGTTATTACTCTTCCTGTACCCAGACCTGTTATTACCCTCCCCGTACCCAGACCTGTTATTACCCTCCTGTACCCAGACCTGTTATTACCCTCCCTGTACCTAGGACTAATATTACCCTCCCCATACCCAGACCTGTTATTACCCTCCTGTACCCAGACCTGTTATTACCCTCCCTGTACCTAGGACTAATATTACCCTCCCCATACCCAGACCTGTTATTACCCTCCTGTACCCAGACCTGTTATTACCCTCCCTGTACCTAGGACTAATATTACCCTCCCCGTACCCAGACCTGTTATTACCCTCCCTGTACCCAGACCTGTTATTACCATCCTGTACCCAAACCTGTTATTACTCTTCCTGTACCCAGACCTGTTATTACCCTCCTCGTACCCAAACCTGTTATTACCCTCCTCGTATCCACACCTGTTATTACCTTCTGTTCCCACACCTGTTATTACGCTCCTCATACCTAGACCAGTTATTACCCTTCCTGTACCGAGACCTAATACTACCCTCCCTGTACCTAGGACTAATATTACCCTCCCTGTACTGAGACCTGTTATTACCCTCTTGTACCCAGACCTGTTATTACCCTCCTGTACCCAGACCTGTTATTACCCTCCTGTACCCAGACCTGTTATTACCCTTCCTGTACCCAGACCTGTTATTACCCTCCTCATACACAGACCTGTTATTACCCTCCTTGTATCCACACCTGTTATTACCCTCCTGTACCCAGACCTGTTATTACCCTCCTGTACCCAGACCAGTTATTACCCTCCTGTACCCAAACCTGTTATTACCCTCCTGTTCCCACACCTGTTATTACCCTCCTCATACCTAGACCAGTTATTACCCTCCCTGTACCGAGACCTAATACTACCCTCCCTGTACCTAGGACTAATATTACCCTCCTGTACCCAGACCAGTTATTACCCTCCCTGTACCCAGACCTGTTATTACCCTTCCTATATCCAGACCTGTTATTACCCTCCTCATACACAGACCTGTTATTACCCTCCTTGTATCCACACGTTATTACCCTCCTCATACACAGACCTGTTATTACCCTCCTTGTATCCACACGTTATTACCCTCCTGTTCCCACACCTGTTATTACCCTCCTCATACCTAGACCTGTTATTACCCTCCCTGTATCATTTTAGCTCTCTCTCTTCCTTGGTGTTATTTCGGTTCTGCAGATATTTGGGGTTGGGCATTGTCCGCATTCTGTTCTTCATTCTTCATTAATATTCCACTGGATCCACCGGCTTTGATGTCTGTCCAGCTCTGATTGAATCCCACCAGGGAGGTAACAGGGTCGGGCCACAGGATACAGCAGAATATATTATACCTCAGACTTGTTTTTGTGATTGAACCCTCTGAGCCGAGGAAGACAGATCCTATGTGATATAAATGAGTCCATGCCGTTCATTAATATTAAATCATAGCAACTTCTCCTCAGCCAGAACTCACTGCAGCTCTGGACGACTGGACACTGACCGCTAAATGGAGGAGAAGCTGAAGAATGAAGTGACTATAACATTAGTAACATGGTATGCTATAGCTTATACCTACATATCATACTCAGCAACTACGAATATATTTTGCTTTCCTTGACTTATATTCTCTTACACTCCAGTCACATCCAAATCTGCCTCCAGAATGCTACTTCTTTCATGTGAGCTATTAGGCTTCTCAAAGCTTACAGTCACACAATTCACTATAGATACAAGGAGAGGCTGTCATCTTACATTCACTCCATTCACTATAGATACAAGGAGAGGCTGTCACTTTACAATCACTCCATTCACTATAGATACAAGGAGAGGCTGTCATCTTACATTCACTCCATTCACTATGGATACAAGGAGAAGCTGTCATCTTATAGTCACTCCATTCACTATGGATACAAGGAAAGGCTGTCATCTTATAGTCACTCCATTCACTATGGATACAAGGAGAAGCTGTCATCTTATAGTCACTCCATTCACTATAGATACAAGGAGAGGCTGTCATCTTACATTCACTCCATTCACTATAGATACAAGGAGAGGCTGTCATCTTACATTCACTCCATTCACTATGGATACAAGGAGAAGCTGTCATCTTATAGTCACTCCATTCACTATGGATACAAGGAGAGGCTGTCATCTTATAGTCACTCCATTCACTATAGATACAAGGAGAGGCTGTCATCTTACATTCACTCCATTCACTATAGATACAAGGAGAGGCTGTCATCTTACATTCACTCCATTCACTATAGATACAAGGAGAGGCTGTCATCTTACATTCACTCCATTCACTATGGATACAAGGAGAGGCTGTCACTTTACAATCACTCCATTCACTATAGATACAAGGAGAGGCTGTCATCTTACAGTCACTCCATTCACTATGGATACAAGGAGAGGCTGTCACTTTACAATCACTCCATTCACTATAGATACAAGGAGAGGCTGTCATCTTATAGTCACTCCATTCACTATGGATACAAGGAGAGGCTATCACTTTACAGTCACTCTATTCACTATAGATACAAGGAGAGGCTGTCGCTTTACAGTGACTCTGTTCACTAAGGATACAAAGAGAGACTGTGATCTTACAGTCACTCCATTCACTATAGATACAAGGAGACGCTGTCATCTTACACTGACTCCGTTCACTATAGATACAAGGAGATGCTGTCATCTTACAGTCACTCCATTCACTATGGATACAAGGAGAGGCTGTCACTTTACAATCACTCCATTCACTATAGATACAAGGAGAGGCTGTCATCTTATAGTCACTCCATTCACTATGGATACAAGGAGAGGCTGTCACTTTACAGTCACTCTATTCACTATAGATACAAGGAGAGGCTGTCATCTTACTGTCACTCCATTCACTATGGATACAAGGAGAGGCTGTCATCTTACATTCACTCCATTCACTATAGATACAAGGAGAGGCTGTCATCTTACATTCACTCCATTCACTATAGATAAAAGGAGAGGCTGTCATCTTACATTCACTCCATTCACTATAGATACAAGGAGAGGCTGTCATCTTACATTCACTCCATTCACTATGGATACAAGGAGAAGCTGTCATCTTATAGTCACTCCATTCACTATGGATACAAGGAGAAGCTGTCATCTTACAGTCACTCCATTCACTATAGATACAAGGAGAGGCTGTCATCTTACATTCACTCCATTCACTATAGATACAAGGAGAGGCTGTCATCTTACATTCACTCCATTCACTATGGATACAAGGAGAGGCTGTCACTTTACAATCACTCCATTCACTATAGATACAAGGAAAGGCTGTCATCTTATAGTCACTCCATTCACTATGGATACAAGGAGAGGCTGTCACTTTACAATCACTCCATTCACTATAGATACAAGGAGAGGCTGTCACTTTACAATCACTCCATTCACTATAGATACAAGGAGAGGCTGTCATCTTATAGTCACTCCATTCACTATGGATACAAGGAGAGGCTGTCACTTTACAGTCACTCTATTCACTATAGATACAAGGAGAGGCTGTCGCTTTACAGTGACTCTGTTCACTAAGGATACAAAGAGAGACTGTGATCTTACAGTCACTCCATTCACTATAGATACAAGGAGACGCTGTCATCTTACACTGACTCCGTTCACTATAGATACAAGGAGATGCTGTCATCTTACAGTCACTCCATTCACTATGGATACAAGGAGAGGCTGTCACTTTACAATCACTCCATTCACTATAGATACAAGGAGAGGCTGTCATCTTATAGTCACTCCATTCACTATGGATACAAGGAGAGGCTGTCACTTTACAGTCACTCTATTCACTATAGATACAAGGAGAGGCTGTCATCTTACTGTCACTCCATTCACTATGGATACAAGGAGAGGCTGTCATCTTACATTCACTCCATTCACTATAGATACAAGGAGAGGCTGTCATCTTACATTCACTCCATTCACTATAGATACAAGGAGAGGCTGTCATCTTACATTCACTCCATTCACTATAGATACAAGGAGAGGCTGTCATCTTACATTCACTCCATTCACTATGGATACAAGGAGAAGCTGTCACTTTACAATCACTCCATTCACTATGGATACAAGGAGAAGCTGTCATCTTACAGTCACTCCATTCACTATAGATACAAGGAGAGGCTGTCATCTTACATTCACTCCATTCACTATAGATACAAGGAGAGGCTGTCATCTTACAGTGACTCCGTTCACTATAGATACAAGGAGAGACTGTCATCTTACAGTCACTCCATTCACTATGGATACAAGGAGAGGCTGTCACTTTACAGTCACTCCATTCACTATAGATACAAGGAGAGGCTGTCGCTTTACAGTGACTCTGTTCACTAAGGATACAAAGAGAGACTGTGATCTTACAGTCACTCCATTCACTATAGATACAAGGAGACGCTGTCATCTTACACTGACTCCGATCACTATGGATACAAGGAGATGCTGTCATCTTACAGTCACTCCATTCACTATGGATACAAGCTGTCACTTTACAATCACTCCATTCACTATAGATACAAGGAGAGGCTGTCATCTTATAGTCACTCCATTCACTATGGATACAAGGAGAGGCTGTCACTTTACAGTCACTCTATTCACTATAGATACAAGGAGAGGCTGTCATCTTACAGTCACTCCATTCACTATGGATACAAGGAGATGCTGTCATCTTACAGTGACTCCGTTCACTATAGATACAAGGAGATGCTGTCATATTACAGTGACTCCGTTCACTATGGATACAAGGAGAGGCTGTCACTTTACAGTGACTCCATTCACTATGGACACAAGGAGAGACTGTCACTTTACAATCACTCCATTCACTATAGATACAAGGAGAGGCTGTCATCTTACAGTCACTCCGTTCACTATAGATACAAGGAGAGGCTGTCATCTTACAGTCACTCCGTTCACTATGGATACAAGGAGAGGCTGTCATCTTACAGTCACTCCATTCACTATGGATACAAGGAGATGCTGTCATCTTACAGTGACTCCGTTCACTATAGATACAAGGAGAGACTGTCATCTTACAGTCACTCCATTCACTATAGATACAAGGAGAGACTGTCATCTTACAGTCACTCCATTCACTATAGATACAAGGAGAGGCTGTCATCTTACAGTCACTCCATTCACTATAGATACAAGGAGAGGCTGTCTTCTTACAGTGACTCCGTTCACTATAGATACAAGGAGAGGATGTCCCTTTACAGTGACTCCATTCACTATAGATAAGGCTGTCATCTTTAAGTCACTCCATTCACTATAGATACAAGGAGAGGATGTCATCTTACAGTCACTCCATTCACTATAGATACAAAAGGAGAGGCTGTCGCTTTACAGTGACTCCGTTCACTAAGGATACAAAGAGAGACTGTGATCTTACAGTCACTCCATTCAGTATAGATACAAGGAGAGGCTGTCATCTTACAGTGACTCTGTTCACTATGGATACAAGGAGATGCTGTCCCTTTACAGTGACTCCATTCACTATGGATACAAGGAGAGGCTGTCATCTTACAGTCACTCCATTCACTATAGATACAAGGAGAGACTGTCATCTTACAGTCACTCCATTCACTATAGATACAAGGAGAGGCTGTCATCTTACAGTCACTCCATTCACTGTGGATACAAGGAGATGCTGTCACTTTACAGTGACTCCGTTCACTATGGATACAAGGAGATGCTGTCATCTTACAGTCACTCCATTCACTATAGATACAAGGAAAGGCTGTCATCTTACAGTCACTCCATTCACTATAGATACAAGGAGAGGCTGTCATCTTACAGTCACTCCATTCACTATGGATACAAGGAGATGCTGTCATCTTACAGTCACTCCATTCACTATAGATACAAGGAGAGGCTGTCATCTTACAGTCACTCCATTCAGTATAGATACAAGGAGAGGCTGTCATCTTACAGTCACTCCATTCACTATGGATACAAGGAGAGGCTGTCATCTTACAGTGACTCCGTTCACTATAGATACAAGGAGAGACTGTCACTTTACAGTGACTTCGTTCACTATAGATACAAGGAGAGACTGTCATCTTACAGCCACTTCATTCACTATAGATACAAGGAGATGCTGTCATCTTACAGTCACTCCATTCACTATGGATACAAGGAGATGCTGTCATCTTACAGTGACTCTGTTCACTATAGATACAAAGAGAGACTGTCACTTTACAATCACTCCATTCACTATAGATACAAGGAGAGGCTGTCATCTTACAGTCACTCCATTCACTATAGATACAAGGAGAGGCTGTCATCTTACAGTCACTCTATTCACTATAGATACATTGAGGAAGCAGAATTACACTAGATAAAGCAGTGTTCACATCTGTCAGTTTCTCCAAATATTGTCACTTTTTGTGTTTTTATTACATTTTTAAAACTTTTATTTGCCATTTTGATGATGAAATGTATCTCTTGTGTAGATGGAAAATGGCACATGTGATAAATCTACAGAACCCGGATGAGCAGTGACGCTATTCACACCAGGTTTGCATTGACCTTTATGTCAGCTTCAGACTGTGTTCACACCTAGTAACTTTGTTACATTTGTTGCCAGATTATCAAGTTCTTTAGTTTCAGTTTGTGTCTTATTGTCACTAATTAAAGGGCCAGCGCAGTACAAGAGATTTAGCCCTGATAATAAAGCTGCACTCCAGGGGCTGCTCAGGACGTTGCGTCTGGTCCTAATTCTTCTCTTGCTGAAGTTAATACATTGCAGTAATCTCTCTCCACACCAATCGCCTTCATGATTGTGATTAATTTGCTCTATTAGATATTCTGACCTTATCTACATATTATTTCTCATGAATTCGTTGTAAAAGAAAATGATTATGTAAATACTCCTGAATCTCACAGTGAACAAATTACCCCCCAGAGGCCTCCAGCTACGGCTCCGGGAGATTGCTTTACTAATCGCTAGAATAATCTGCTGGAGAATGGCATAAAGGAAAAGAGGAGACCGAAATCTGGGCCTCACAGGGTCACAGAGCCCGATTACTACACATCAATATCCATTACATGAAGAATATGTCCCAGCAACTCCACAGCCTACTCCAACGGTAAGTGTGCTAAAGAGTGTAAGAATATAACTACTATAATACTGCTCCTATGTACAAGACTATAACTACTATAATACTACCCCCTATATACAAGAATATAACTACTATAATACTGCTCCTATGTACAAGAATATAACTACTATAATACTACTCCTATGTACAAGAATATATCTACTATAATACTGCTCCTATGTACAAGAATATAACTACTATAATACTGCTCCTATGTACAAGAATATAATTACTATAATACTACACCTATGTACAAGAATATAACTACTATAATACTGCTCCTATGTACAAGAATATAACTACTATAATACTACTCCTATGTACAAGAATATAACTACTATAATACTGCCCCCTATGTACAAGAATATAACTACTATAATACTGCTCCTATGTACAAGAATATAACTACTATAATACTGCTCCTATGTACAAAAAAATAACTACTATAAAACTGCCCCTTTGTACAAAAATATAAATAATATAATAATACCCCCTATGTATAAAAAAAAAACTACTATAATACTCCTCCTATATGCAAGAATATAACTACTATAATACTGCTCCTATGTACAGGACTATAACTACTATAATACTCCTCCTATATACAAGAATATAACTACTATAATACTGCTCCTATGTACAGGACTATAACTAGTATAATACTGCCCCTATGTACAAGAATATAACTACTATAATACTGCTCCTATGTACAAGAATATAACTACTATAATACTGCTCCTATGTACAAGAATATAACTATTATAATACTACCTCCTATATACAAGAATATAACTACTATAATACTGCCCCCTATGTACAAGAATATAACTACTATAATACTGCTCCTATGTACAAGAATATAACTACTATAATACTGCTCCTATGTACAAGAATATAACTACTATAATACTGCTCCTATGTACAAGAATATAACTACTATAATACTGCTCCTATGCACAAGAATATAACTACTATAATACTGCCTCCCACGTACAAGAATATAACTACTATAATACTACTCCTATGTACAAGAATATAACTACTATAATACTGCTCCTATGTACAAGAATATAACTACTATAATACTACTCCTATGTACAAGAATATAACTACTATAATACTGCCTCCCATGTACAAGAATGTAACTACTATAATACTGCTCCTATGTACAAGAATATAACTACTATAATACTGCCCCTATGTACAAGAATATAACTACTATAATACTGTTCCTATGTACAAGAATATAACTACTATAATACTGCCCCTATGTACGAGAATATAACTACTATAATACTACTCCTATGTACAAGAATATAACTACTATAATACTGCTCCTATGTACAAGAATATAACTACTATAATACTGCTCCTATGTACAAGAATATAATTACTATAATACTGCCTGCTATGTACAAGAATATAACTACTATAATACTGCTCCTATGTACAAGAATATAACTACTATAATACTGCCCCTATGTACAAGAATATAACTACTATAATATTGCCTGCTATGTACAAGAATATAACTACTATAATACTGCTCCTATGTACAAGAATATAACTACTATAATACTGCCCCTATGTACAAGAATATAACTACTATAATACTTCCCCTATGTACAAGAATATAACTACTATAATACTGCTCCTATGTACAAGAATATAACTACTATAATACTGCTCCTATGTACAAGAATATAACTACTATAATACTGCTCCTATGTACAAGAATATAACTACTATAATACTGCCTCCCACGTACAAGAATGTAACTACTATAATACTGCTCCTATGTACAAGAATATAACTACTATAATACTGCCCCTATGTACAAGAATATAACTACTATAATACTGTTCCTATGTACAAGAATATAACTACTATAATACTGCCCCTATGTACGAGAATATAACTACTATAATACTACTCCTATGTACAAGAATATAACTACTATAATACTGCTCCTATGTACAAGAATATAACTACTATAATACTGCTCCTATGTACAAGAATATAATTACTATAATACTGCCTGCTATGTACAAGAATATAACTACTATAATACTGCTCCTATGTACAAGAATATAACTACTATAATACTGCCCCTATGTACAAGAATATAACTACTATAATACTGCCTCCTATGTACAAGAATATAACTACTATAATACTGCTCCTATGTACAAGAATATAACACTATAATACTGCCCCTATGTACAAGAATATAACTACTATAATACTTCCCCTATGTACAAGAATATAACTACTATAATACTGCTCCTATGTACAAGAATATAACTACTATAATACTGCTCCTATTACAATGTACAAGAATATAACTACTATAATACTGCCCCTATGTACAAGAATATAACTACTATAATACTGCTCCTATGTACAAGAATATAACTACTATAATACTGCTCCTATGTACAAGAATATAACTACTATAATACTCCTCCTATATACAAGAATATAACTACTATAATACTACTCCTATGTAAAGGACTATAACTACTATAATACTCCTCCTATGTACAAGAATATAACTACTATAATACTACTACTATGTACAGGACTATAACTACTATAATACTCCTCCTATGTACAAGAATATAACTACTATAATACTGCTCCTATGTACAAGAATATAACTACTATAATACTGCTCCTATGTACAAGAATATAACTACTATAATACTGCTCCTATGTACAAGAATATAACTACTATAATACTGCTCCTATGTACAAGAATATAACTACTATAATACTGCTCTTATGTACAAGAATATAACTACTATAATACTACCCCTATGTACAAGAATATAACTACTATAATACTGCTCCTATGTACTAGAATATAACTACTATAATACTGCTCCTATGTACAAGAATATAACTACTATAATACTACTCCTATGTACAAGAATATAACTATTATAATACTACCTCCTATGTACAAGAATATAACTACTATAATACTGCCCTATGTACAAGAATATAACTACTATAATACTGCTCCCTATGTACAAGAATATAACTACTATAATACTGCTCCCTATGTACAAGAATATAACTACTATAATACTGCCCCTATGTACAAGAATATAACTACTATAATACTGCTCCTATGTACAAGAATATAACTACTATAATACTGCTCCTATGTACAAGAATATAACTACTATAATACTGCCCCTATGTACAAGAATATAACTACTATAATACTGCCTCCTATGTACAAGAATATAACTACTATAATACTACCTCCTATGTACAAGAATATAACTACTATAATACTAACTCCTATGTACAAGAATATAACTACTATAATACTGCTCCTATGTACAAAATATAACTACTATAATACTGCTCCTATGTACAAGAATATAACTACTATAATACTGCTCCTATGTACAAGAATATAACTACTATAATACTACCTCCTATGTACAAGAATATAACTACTATAATACTACCCCTATGTACAAGAATATAACTACTATAATACTACCTCCTATGTACAAGAATATAACTACTATAATACTGCTCCTATGTACAAGAATATAACTACTATAATACTGCTCCTATGTACAAGAATATAACTACTATAATACTGCTCCTATGTACAAGAATATAACTACTATAATACTGCTCCTATGTACAAGAATATAACTACTATAATACTGCTCCTATGTACAAGAATATAACTACTATAATACTGCCTCCTATGTACAAGAATATAACTACTATAATACTGCTCCTATGTACAAATAACAAGAATATAACTACTATAATACTGCTCCTATGTACAAGAATATAACTACTATAATACTGCTCCTATGTACAAGAATATAACTACTATAATACTGCTCCTATGTACAAGAATATAACTACTATAATACTGCTCCTATGTACAAGAATATAACTACTATAATACTGCTCCTATGTACAAGAATATAACTACTATAATACTGCTCCTATGTACAAGAATATAATTACTATAATACTGCCTCCTATGTACAAGAATATAACTACTATAATACTGCTCCTATGTATAAGAATATAACTACTATAATACTGCCTCCTATGTACAAGAATATAACTACTATAATACTGCTCCTATGTACAAGAATATAACTACTATAATACTGCTCCTATGTACAAGAATATAACTACTATAATACTGCTCCTATGTACAAGAATATAACTACTATAATACTGCCTCCTATGTACAAGAATATAACTACTATAATACTGCCTGCTATGTACAAGAATATAACTACTATAATACTGCTCCTATGTACAAGAATATAACTACTATAATACTGCTCCTATGTACAAGAATATAACTACTATAATACTTCCCCTATGTACAAGAATATAACTACTATAATACTGCTCCTATGTACAAGAATATAACTACTATAATACTGCTCCTATGTACAAGAATATAACTACTATAATACTGCTCCTATGTACAAGAATATAACTACTATAATACTGCTCCTATGTACAAGAATATAACTACTATAATACTGCTCCTATGTACAAGAATATAACTACTATAATGCTGCTCCTATGTACAAGAATATAACTACTATAATACTGCTCCTATGTACAAGAATATAACTACTATAATACTGCTCCTATGTACAAGAATATAACTACTATAATACTGCTCCTATGTACAAGAATATAACTACTATAATACTGCTCCTATGTACAAGAATATAACTACTATAATACTGCTCCTATGTACAAGAATATAACTACTATAATACTGCTCCTATGTACAAGAATATAACTACTATAATACTGCTCCTATGTACAAGAATATAACTACTATAATACTGCTCCTATGTACAAGAATATAACTACTATAATACTGCTCCTATGTACAAGAATATAACTACTATAATACTACTCCTATGTACAAGAATATAACTACTATAATACTGCTCCTATGTACAAGAATATAACTACTATAATACTACCTCCTATGTACAAGAATATAACTACTATAATACTCCTATGTACAAGAATATAACTACTATAATACTGCTCCTATGTACAAGAATATAACTACTATAATACTGCTCCTATGTACAAGACTATAACTACTATAATACTCCTCCTATATACAAGAATATAACTACTATAATACTGCTCCTATGTACAAGAATATAACTACTATAATACTGCTCCTATGTACAAGAATATAACTACTATAATACTGCTCCTATGTACAAGAATATAACTACTATAATACTGCCTCCTATGTACAAGAATATAACTACTATAATACTACCTCCTATGTACAAGAATATAACTACTATAATACTGCCTCCTATGTACAAGAATATAACTACTATAATACTGCTCCTATGTACAAGAATATAACTACTATAATACTGCTCCTATGTACAAGAATATAACTACTATAATACTGCTCCTATGTACAAGAATATAACTACTATAATACTGCTCCTATGTACAAGAATATAACTACTATAATACTGCCTCCTATGTACAAGAATATAACTACTATAATACTGCTCCTATGTACAAGAATATAACTACTATAATACTGCTCCTATGTACAAGAATATAACTACTATAATACTACTCCTATGTACAAGAATATAACTACTATAATACTGCCTCCTATGTACAAGAATGTAACTACTATAATACTGCTCCTATGTACAAGAATATAACTACTATAATACTGCTCCTATGTACAAGAATATAACTACTATAATACTGCTCCTATGTACAAGAATATAACTACTATAATACTGCCCCTATGTACAAGAATATAACTACTATAATACTGCTCCTATGTACAAGAATATAACTACTATAATACTGCTCCTATGTACAAGAATATAACTACTATAATACTGCTCCTATGTACAAGAATATAACTACTATAATACTGCCCTATGTACAAGAATATAACTACTATAATACTGCTCCTATGTACAAGAATATAACTACTATAATACTGCCCCTATGTACAAGAATATAACTACTATAATACTGCTCCTATGTACAAGAATATAACTACTATAATACTGCTCCTATGTACAAGAATATAACTACTATAATACTGCTCCTATGTACAAGAATATAACTACTATAATACTACCCCTATGTACAAGAATATAACTACTATAATACTGCTCCTATGTACAAGAATATAACTACTATAATACTGCTCCTATGTACAAGAATATAACTACTATAATACTGCCCCTATGTACAAGAATATAACTACTATAATACTGCTCCTATGTACAAGAATATAACTACTATAATACTGCTCCTATGTACAAGAATATAACTACTATAATACTGCTCCTATGTACAAGAATATAACTACTATAATACTGCTCCTATGTACAAGACTATAACTACTATAATACTGCTCCTATGTACAAGAATATAACTACTATAATACTGCTCCTATGTACAAGAATATAACTACTATAATACTGCTCCTATGTACAAGAATATAACTACTATAATACTGCTCCTATGTACAAGAATATAACTACTATAATACTGCTCCTATGTACAAGAATATAACTACTATAATACTGCTCCTATGTACAAGAATATAACTACTATAATACTGCTCCTATGTACAAGAATATAACTACTATAATACTGCTCCTATGTACAAGAATATAACTACTATAATACTACTCCTATGTACAAGAATATAACTACTATAATACTGCTCCTATGTACAAGAATATAACTACTATAATACTGCTCCTATGTACAAGAATATAACTACTATAATACTACTCCTATGTACAAGAATATAACTACTATAATACTACCTCCTATGTACAAGAATATAACTACTATAATACTGCCCTATGTACAAGAATATAACTACTATAATACTGCTCCCTATGTACAAGAATATAACTACTATAATATACTGCTCCTATGTACAAGAATATAACTACTATAATACTCCTCCTATGTACAAGAATATAACTACTATAATACTGCTCCTATGTACAAGAATATAACTACTATAATACTGCCCCTATGTACAAGAATATAACTACTATAATACTGCCTCCTATGTACAAGAATATAACTACTATAATACTGCTCCTATGTACAAGAATATAACTACTATAATACTACCTCCTATGTACAAGAATATAACTACTATAATACTGCTCCTATGTACAAGAATATAACTACTATAATACTGCTCCTATGTACAAGAATATAACTACTATAATACTGCTACCTATGTACAAGAATATAACTACTATAATACTGCCCCTATGTACAAGAATATAACTACTATAATACTACCTCCTATGTACAAGAATATAACTACTATAATACTACTCCTATGTACAAGAATATAACTACTATAATACTGCTCCTATGTACAAGAATATAACTACTATAATACTGCTCCTATATACAAGAATATAACTACTATAATACTGCCCCTATGTACAAGAATATAACTACTATAATACAGCTCCTATGTACAAGAATATAACTACTATAATACTGCTCCTATGTACAAGAATATAACTACTATAATGCTACTCCT
>CAMRHE010001602.1:0-67799 GCA_947044405.1 Leptodactylus fallax
TACTGAGAATTACACCCAGTACACAGGACAAGAGAAGTAGTACTGTGCACTGTCCATATATACAGAATAAGAGCAGATACTGAGAATTACACCCAGTATACAGGACAAGAGAAGTGGTACTGTGCACTGTCCGTATATACAGAATAAGAGCAGATACTGAGAATTACACCAGTATACAGGACAGGAGAAGTGGTACTGTGCACTGTCCTATATACAGAATAAGGGCAGATACTGAGAATTACACCCAGTACACAGGACAAGAGAAGTAGTACTGTGCACTGTCCATATATACAGAATAAGAGCAGATACTGAGAATTACACCAGTATACAGGACAAGAGAAGTGGTACTGTGCACTGTCCATATATGCAGGATAAGAGCAGATACTGAGAATTACACCAGTATACAGGACAAGAGAAGTGGTACTGTGCACTGTCCTTATATACAGAATAAGAGCAGATACTGAGAATTACACCCAGTATACAGGACAAGAGAAGTGGTACTGTGCACTGTCCTTATATACAGAATAAGAGCAGATACTGAGAATTACACCAGTATACAGGACAAGAGAAGTGGTACTGTGCACTGTCCATATATACAGAATAAGAGCAGATACTGAGAATTACACCAGTATACAGGACAAGAGAAGTGGTACTGTGCACTGTCCTTATATACAGAATAAGAGCAGATACTGAGAATTACACCCAGTATACAGGACAAGAGAAGTGGTACTGTGCACTGTCCTTATATACAGAATAAGAGCAGATACTGAGAATTACACCAGTATATACAGGACAAGAGAAGTGGTACTGTGCACTGTCCGTATATACAGAATAAGAGCAGATACTGAGAATTACACCAGTATACAGGACAAGAGAAGTGGTACTGTGCACTGTCCGTATATACAGAATAAGAGCAGATACTGAGAATTACACCCAGTATACAGGACAGGAGAAGTGGTACTGTGCACTGTCCTTATATACAGAATAAGAGCAGATACTGAGAATTACACCAGTATATACAGGACAAGAGAAGTGGTACTGTGCACTGTCCTTATATACAGAATAAGAGCAGATACTGAGAATTACACCCAGTATACAGGACAAGAGAAGTGGTACTGTGCACTGTCCGTATATACAGAATAAGAGCAGATACTGAGAATTACACCCAGTATACAGGACAAGAGAAGTGGTACTGTGCACTGTCCATATATACAGAATAAGAGCAGATACTGAGAATTACACCAGTATACAGGACAAGAGAAGTGGTACTGTGCACTGTCCGTATATACAGAATAAGAGCAGATACTGAGAATTACACCAGTATACAGGACAAGAGAAGTGGTACTGTGCACTGTCCTTATATACAGAATAAGAGCAGATACTGAGAATTACACCAGTATACAGGACAAGAGAAGTGGTACTGTGCACTGTCCATATATACAGAATAAGAGCAGATACTGAGAATTACACCAGTATACAGGACAAGAGAAGTGGTACTGTGCACTGTCCATATATACAGAATAGGAGCAGATACTGAGAATTACACCCAGTATACAGGACAAGAGAAGTGGTACTGTGCACTGTCCGTATATACAGAATAAGAGCAGATACTGAGAATTACACCCAGTATACAGGACAAGAGAAGTGGTACTGTGCACTGTCCGTATATACAGAATAAGAGCAGATACTGAGAATTACACCAGTATACAGGACAGGAGAAGTGGTACTGTGCACTGTCCTATATACAGAATAAGGGCAGATACTGAGAATTACACCCAGTATACAGGACAAGAGAAGTAGTACTGTGCACTGTCCTTATATACAGAATAAGGGCAGATACTGAGAATTACACCAGTATACAGGACAAGAGAAGTGGTACTGTGCACTGTCCATATATACAGAATAAGAGCAGATACTGAGAATTACACCAGTATACAGGACAAGAGAAGTGGTACTGTGCACTGTCCTTATATACAGAATAAGAGCAGATACTGAGAATTACACCCAGTATACAGGACAAGAGAAGTGGTACTGTGCACTGTCCTTATATACAGAATAAGAGCAGATACTGAGAATTACACCAGTATACAGGACAAGAGAAGTGGTACTGTGCACTGTCCATATATACAGAATAAGAGCAGATCCTGAGAATTACACCAGTATACAGGACAAGAGAAGTGGTACTGTGCACTGTCCATATATACAGAATAAGAGCAGATACTGAGAATTACACCAGTATACAGGACAAGAGAAGTGGTACTGTGCACTGTCCTTATATACAGAATAAGAGCAGATACTGAGAATTACACCCAGTATACAGGACAAGAGAAGTGGTACTGTGCACTGTCCTTATATACAGAATAAGAGCAGATACTGAGAATTACACCAGTATATACAGGACAAGAGAAGTGGTACTGTGCACTGTCCGTATATACAGAATAAGAGCAGATACTGAGAATTACACCAGTATACAGGACAAGAGAAGTGGTACTGTGCACTGTCCGTATATACAGAATAAGAGCAGATACTGAGAATTACACCCAGTATACAGGACAAGAGAAGTGGTACTGTGCACTGTCCGTATATACAGAATAAGAGCAGATACTGAGAATTACACCCAGTATACAGGACAGGAGAAGTGGTACTGTGCACTGTCCTTATATACAGAATAAGAGCAGATACTGAGAATAACACCAGTATATACAGGACAAGAGAAGTGGTACTGTGCACTGTCCTTATATACAGAATAAGAGCAGATACTGAGAATTACACCCAGTATACAGGACAAGAGAAGTGGTACTGTGCACTGTCCATATATACAGAATAAGAGCAGATACTGAGAATTACACCAGTATACAGGACAAGAGAAGTGGTACTGTGCACTGTCCATATATACAGAATAGGAGCAGATACTGAGAATTACACCCAGTATACAGGACAAGAGAAGTGGTACTGTGCACTGTCCGTATATACAGAATAAGGGCAGATACTGAGAATTACACCCAGTATACAGGACAAGAGAAGTGGTACTATGCACTGTCCTATATACAGAATAAGAGCAGATACTGAGAATTACACCAGTATACAGGACAAGAGAAGTGGTACTGTGCACTGTCCGTATATACAGAATAAGAGCAGATACTGAGAATTACACCAGTATACAGGACAGGAGAAGTGGTACTGTGCACTGTCCATATATACAGAATAAGAGCAGATACTGAGAATTACACCCAGTATACAGGACAGGAGAAGTGGTACTGTGCACTGTCCTTATATACAGAATAAGAGCAGATACTGAGAATTACACCAGTATACAGGACAAGAGAAGTGGTACTGTGCACTGTCCGTATATACAGAATAAGAGCAGATACTGAGAATTACACCAGTATACAGGACAAGAGAAGTGGTACTGTGCACTGTCCATATATACAGAATAGGAGCAGATACTGAGAATTACACCCAGTATACAAGACAAGAGAAGTGGTACTGTGCACTGTCCGTATATACAGAATAAGAGCAGATACTGAGAATTACACCAGTATACAGGACAAGAGAAGTGGTACTGTGCACTGTCCGTATATACAGAATAAGAGCAGATACTGAGAATTACACCAGTATACAGGACAAGAGAAGTGGTACTGTGCACTGTCCATATATACAGAATAGGAGCAGATACTGAGAATTACACCCAGTATACAGGACAAGAGAAGTGGTACTGTGCACTGTCCGTATATACAGAATAAGAGCAGATACTGAGAATTACACCAGTATACAGGACAAGAGAAGTGGTACTGTGCACTGTCCTATATACAGAATAAGGGCAGATACTGAGAATTACACCCAGTACACAGGACAAGAGAAGTAGTACTGTGCACTGTCCATATATACAGAATAAGAGCAGATACTGAGAATTACACCCAGTATACAGGACAAGAGAAGTGGTACTGTGCACTGTCCGTATATACAGAATAAGAGCAGATACTGAGAATTACACCAGTATACAGGACAGGAGAAGTGGTACTGTGCACTGTCCTATATACAGAATAAGGGCAGATACTGAGAATTACACCCAGTACACAGGACAAGAGAAGTAGTACTGTGCACTGTCCATATATACAGAATAAGAGCAGATACTGAGAATTACACCAGTATACAGGACAAGAGAAGTGGTACTGTGCACTGTCCATATATGCAGGATAAGAGCAGATACTGAGAATTACACCAGTATACAGGACAAGAGAAGTGGTACTGTGCACTGTCCTTATATACAGAATAAGAGCAGATACTGAGAATTACACCCAGTATACAGGACAAGAGAAGTGGTACTGTGCACTGTCCTTATATACAGAATAAGAGCAGATACTGAGAATTACACCAGTATACAGGACAAGAGAAGTGGTACTGTGCACTGTCCATATATACAGAATAAGAGCAGATACTGAGAATTACACCAGTATACAGGACAAGAGAAGTGGTACTGTGCACTGTCCATATATACAGAATAAGAGCAGATACTGAGAATTACACCAGTATACAGGACAAGAGAAGTGGTACTGTGCACTGTCCTTATATACAGAATAAGAGCAGATACTGAGAATTACACCCAGTATACAGGACAAGAGAAGTGGTACTGTGCACTGTCTGTATATACAGAATAAGAGCAGATACTGAGAATTACACCAGTATACAGGACAAGAGAAGTGGTACTGTGCACTGTCCATATATACAGAATAAGAGCAGATACTGAGAATTACACCAGTATACAGAATATATTTATAAGTAAGCTTTTCAGGGCACTGTCTCCCTCCATCAGACATGGTGTGATACAAGAACTGAAAATTAACAGATTTTTATACACATGGTGTATAAAAATCTGTTAATTTTCAGTTCTTGTATCACACCATGTCTGATGAAGGGAGCGAGTACTCCTCCTGAAAGCTTACTTATAAATATACTCAGTTAGCCTCTAAAAGGTATCGTCCCTGATTTCTTCACTCTTCCACTACTTTCAATGGCTAACACGGTACAACATTATACCAGTATACAGGACAAGAGAAGTGGTACTGTGCACTGTCCTTATATACAGAATAAGAGCAGATACTGAGAATTACACCAGTATATACAGGACAAGAGAAGTGGTACTGTGCACTGTCCGTATATACAGAATAAGAGCAGATACTGAGAATTACACCAGTATACAGGACAAGAGAAGTGGTACTGTGCACTGTCCGTATATACAGAATAAGAGCAGATACTGAGAATTACACCCAGTATACAGGACAGGAGAAGTGGTACTGTGCACTGTCCTTTTATACAGAATAAGAGCAGATACTGAGAATTACACCAGTATATACAGGACAAGAGAAGTGGTACTGTGCACTGTCCTTATATACAGAATAAGAGCAGATACTGAGAATTACACCCAGTATACAGGACAAGAGAAGTGGTACTGTGCACTGTCCGTATATACAGAATAAGAGCAGATACTGAGAATTACACCCAGTATACAGGACAAGAGAAGTGGTACTGTGCACTGTCCATATATACAGAATAAGAGCAGATACTGAGAATTACACCAGTATACAGGACAAGAGAAGTGGTACTGTGCACTGTCCGTATATACAGAATAAGAGCAGATACTGAGAATTACACCAGTATACAGGACAAGAGAAGTGGTACTGTGCACTGTCCTTATATACAGAATAAGAGCAGATACTGAGAATTACACCAGTATACAGGACAAGAGAAGTGGTACTGTGCACTGTCCGTATATACAGAATAAGAGCAGATACTGAGAATTACACCAGTATACAGGACAAGAGAAGTGGTACTGTGCACTGTCCGTATATACAGAATAAGAGCAGATACTGAGAATTACACCCGTATACAGGACAAGAGAAGTGGTACTGTGCAGTGTCCTTATATACAGAATAAGAGCAGATACTATGAATTACACCAGTATACAGGACAAGAGAAGTGGTACTGTGCACTGTCCGTATATACAGAATAAGAGCAGATACTGAGAATTACACCAGTATACAGGACAAGAGAAGTGGTACTGTGCACTGTCCGTATATACAGAATAAGAGCAGATACTGAGAATTACACCAGTATACAGGACAAGAGAAGTGGTACTGTGCAGTATCCATATATACAGAATAAGGGCAGGTACTGAGAATTACACGAGTATACAGGACAAGAGAAGTGGTACTGTGCACTGTCCTTATATACAGAATAAGAGCAGATACTAAGAATTACACCAGTACTATGTAGTATAACCACCTGTATATATCATGTCTGAGAGGTTGTCACAGCTCCGCCCCCTGTTACTGACATAGTATAATGACATCACGTACCTTCTTGTCCCTATCAGACACATTAGACATGACTCTTGCTCTGGTGTCCTGTGTAGATTGTGTCGGAGCGCTGTATAATTGGGCTCCCCTGTGTATATACACTATATATATATATCTTGTGTTATTTCTGCACTGTATCCGGTTTATCTTGTATAAATTCCGTTATATTATCTCCCAGTAATCTGCTTGCAGTGTGACGCTCAGGATGAGGCGGGGGAGGGGTTTTGCGGTTTTTCAGAATTTGTATTGTCTGAATTATCCCCGGACCCAAAAGTGACAGGAGCGACATATGTGGTAGGGTCAGGCGGGCGAGGCTGTGGAGAAATAGAGAAGTTAGCTGCGGAGTCTCAGATCATCCACCAGAGGATCTTCTGTCCACTGGGTTTTAGGATTTCTTGTTAGCACAGAGTATTTCAGGAGAGGAGTGTGCTAATGTTATAGGGAGATCAGCAGTACAGAGTATTTCAGGAGAGGAGTGTGCTGAGGTTATAGGGAGGTCAGCAGTACAGAGTATTTCAGGAGAGGAGTGTGCTGATGTTATAGGGAGGTCAGCAGTACAGAGTATTTCAGGAGAGGAGTGTGCTGGTCTTATAGGGAGGTCAGCAGTACAGAGTATTTCAGGAGAGGAGTGTGCTGATGTTATAGGGAGGTCAGCAGTACAGAGTATTTCAGGAGAGGAGTGTGCTGGTCTTATAGGGAGGTCAGCAGTACAGAGTATTTCAGGAGAGGAGTGTGCTGATGTTATATGGAGGTCAGCAGTACAGAGTATTTCAGGAGAGGAGTGTGCTGATGTTATATGGAGGTCAGCAGTACAGAGTATTTCAGGAGAGGAGTGTGCTGGTCTTATATGGAGGTCAGCAGTACAGAGTATTTCAGGAGAGGAGTGTGCTGATGTTATAGGGAGGTCAGCAGTACAGAGTATTTCAGGAGAGGAGTGTGCTGAGGTTATAGGGAGGTCAGCAGTACAGAGTATTTCAGGAGAGGAGTGTGCTGATGTTATATGGAGGTCAGCAGTACAGAGTATTTCAGGAGAGGAGTGTGCTGGTCTTATAGGGAGGTCAGCAGTACAGAGTATTTCAGGAGAGGAGTGTGCTGATGTTATATGGAGGTCAGCAGTACAGAGTATTTCAGGAGAGGAGTGTGCTGATGTTATATGGAGGTCAGCAGTACAGAGTATTTCAGGAGAGGAGTGTGCTGGTCTTATATGGAGGTCAGCAGTACAGAGTATTTCAGGAGAGGAGTGTGCTGGTCTTATAGGGAGGTCAGCAGTACAGAGTATTTCAGGAGAGGAGTGTGCTGATGTTATAGGGAGGTCAGCAGTACAGAGTATTTCAGGAGAGGAGTGTGCTGGTCTTATATGGAGGTCAGCAGTACAGAGTATTTCAGGAGAGGAGTGTGCTGATGTTATAGGGAGGTCAGCAGTACAGAGTATTGGACAGCCCTAAAGCACATAGAGAAAGGGCTAGGCACTGCATGGCAGGGAAGGTAGAGCAAAGGAGCATCTTTTAGATTTTAAGGGGACTGTTGCTTTAACTAAGCCTGGAAGGGCGGAGCTTGAAGTACACAAAACTCTGGGCATGGAGGCGGTGCTTAGTGGCTCTTGCTAACACTGATTTCCTTTCCTAGTACGGTATGTGGGGTGACTTATAGCGCCCCTCACTGCTGCTCAGGATACTTGAGCCTTTGGCTGATCTCTAGGTGACTGTTCAGACTGCTGTTATAAGCAGGTGATGGGGCAGAGTGACAGATGAACGTGCGGCGTCTCCGCTCCTGTACATACACATTATTATCATAACATTATCCTTGTGTTTGGCTATAAATCAGTAACACCGGAATGACGCAGGAAGGAAACTCAATCCCCAGATGATAGCGGAGAAATATTTAGAAATGCCGGGCACAGCAGCCATTACCATAAATTATCAGGACGGAGGTGCTAAGGAAAGTGTGTAATAGATGTGTGATACAGCGTTATCAGATGTGTGTGCATTGTGTGTGCACAAGTGATATATCAGCTCCACATAGTATACACCACACTGATATACCCCATATAACTGCCCATATCACTACAGAGAGCACTAAACATCCCTATCACTCAGAAGATGCATAATATCCACCTGTAGGCTATCTGTATTACTACAGCACGGCCTGCTCCTGTATACGGAGGTATATGAGATTATCTGTATTACTACAGCACGGCCTGCTCCTGTATACGGAGGTATATGAGATTATCTGTATTACTACAGCACGGCCTGCTCCTGTATACGGAGGTATATGAGATTATCTGTATTACTACAGCACGGTCTGCTCCTGTATACTGAGGTATATGAGATTATCTGTATTACTACAGCACGGTCTGCTCCTGTATACTGAGGTATATGAGATTATCTGTATTACTACAGCACAGTCTCCTCCTGTATACTGAGGTATATGAAATTATCTGTATTACTACAGCACGGCCTGCTCCTGTATACTGAGGTATATGAGATTATCTGTATTAGTACAGCACGGTCTGCTCCTGTATACGGAGGGATATGAGATTATCTGTATTACTACAGCACGGCCTGCTCCTGTATACGGAGGTATATGAGATTATCTGTATTACTACAGTACAGCCGGCTCCTGTATACGGAGGTATATGAGATTATCTGTATTACTACAGCACGGCCTGCTCCTGTATACTGAGGTATATGAGATTATCTGTATTACTACAGCACGGTCGGCTCCTGTATACTGAGGTATATGAGATTATCTGTATTACTACAGCACGGCCTGCTCCTGTATACTGAGGTATATGAGATTATCTGTATTACTACAGCACGGTCTGCTCCTGTATACTGAGGTATATGAGATTATCTGTATTACTACAGCACGGTCTGCTCCTGTATACTGAGGTATATGAGATTATCTGTATTAGTACAGCACGGCCTGCTCCTGTATACTGAGGTATATGAGATTATCTGTATTACTACAGCACGGCCTGCTCCTGTATACGGAGGTATATGAGATTATCTGTATTACTACAGCACGGCCTGCTCCTGTATACGGAGGTATATGAGATTATCTGTATTACTACAGCACGGCCTGCTCCTGTATACTGAGGTATATGAGATTATCTGTATTACTACAGCACGGTCTCCTCCTGTATACTGAGGTATATGAGATTATCTGTATTACTACAGCACGGTCTCCTCCTGTATACTGAGGTATATGAGATTATCTGTATTACTACAGCACGGTCTGCTCCTGTATACGGAGGTATATGAGATTATCTGTATTACTACAGCACGGCCTGCTCCTGTATACTGAGGTATATGAGATTATCTGTATTACTACAGCACTGCCTTCTCCTGTATACTGAGGTATATGAGATTATCTGTATTACTACAGCACGGTCTGCTCCTGTATACGGAGGTATATGAGATTATCTGTATTACTACAGCACTGCCTGCTCCTGTATACTGAGGTTTATGAGATTATCTGTATTACTACAGCACGGTCTGCTCCTGTATACTGAGGTATATGAGATTATCTGTATTACTACAGCACTGTCTGCTCCTGTATACTGAGGTATATGAGATTATCTGTATTACTACAGCACGGTCTGCTCCTGTATACTGAGGTATATGAGATTATCTGTATTACTACAGCACAGTCTCCTCCTGTATGCTGAGGTATATGAGATTATCTGTATTACTACAGCACGGTCTGCTCCTGTATGCTGAGGTATGAGGTATATGAGATTATCTGTATTACTACAGCACGGCCTGCTCCTGTATACTGAGGTATATGAGATTATCTGTATTACTACAGCACGGTCTGCTCCTGTATACTTAGGTATATGAGATTATCTGTATTACTACAGCACGGTCTGCTCCTGTATACGGAGGTATATGAGATTATCTGTATTACTACAGCACGGCCTGCTCCTGTATACTGAGGTATATGAGATTATCTGTATTACTACAGCACGGTCTGCTCCTGTATACTGAGGTATATGAGATTATCTGTATTACTACAGCACGGTCTGCTCCTGTATACTGAGGTATATGAGATTATCTGTATTACTACAGCACGGTCTCCTCCTGTATACTGAGGTATATGAGATTATCTGTATTACTACAGCACGGTCTCCTCCTGTATACTGAGGTATATGAGATTATCTGTATTACTACAGCACAGTCTGCTCCTGTATACGGAGGTATATGAGATTATCTGTATTACTACAGCACGGCCTGCTCCTGTATACTGAGGTATATGAGATTATCTGTATTACTACAGCACTGCCTGCTCCTGTATACTGAGGTATATGAGATTATCTGTATTACTACAGCACTGCCTGCTCCTGTATACTGAGGTATATGAGATTATCTGTATTACTACAGCACGGTCTGCTCCTGTATACTGAGGTATATGAGATTATCTGTATTACTACAGCACTGTCTGCTCCTGTATACTGAGGTATATGAGATTATCTGTATTACTACAGCACGGTCTGCTCCTGTATACTGAGGTATATGAGATTATCTGTATTACTACAGCACAGTCTCCTCCTGTATGCTGAGGTATATGAGATTATCTGTATTACTACAGCACGGTCTGCTCCTGTATGCTGAGGTATGAGGTATATGAGATTATCTGTATTACTACAGCACTGCCTGCTCCTGTATACTGAGGTATATGAGATTATCTGTATTACTACAGCACGGTCTGCTCCTGTATACTGAGGTATATGAGATTATTTGTATTACTACAGCACGGTCTGCTCCTGTATACTGAGGTATATGAGATTATCTGTATTACTACAGCACGGTCTCCTCCTGTATACTGAGGTATATGAGATTATCTGTATTACTACAGCACGGTCTCCTCCTGTATACTGAGGTATATGAGATTATCTGTATTACTACAGCACAGTCTGCTCCTGTATACGGAGGTATATGAGATTATCTGTATTACTACAGCACGGCCTGCTCCTGTATACTGAGGTATATGAGATTATCTGTATTACTACAGCACTGTCTGCTCCTGTATACTGAGGTATATGAGATTATCTGTATTACTACAGCACTGCCTGCTCCTGTATACTGAGGTATATGAGATTATCTGTATTACTACAGCACGGTCTGCTCCTGTATACTGAGGTATATGAGATTATCTGTATTACTACAGCACTGTCTGCTCCTGTATACTGAGGTATATGAGATTATCTGTATTACTACAGCACGGTCTGCTCCTGTATACTGAGGTATATGAGATTATCTGTATTACTACAGCACAGTCTCCTCCTGTATGCTGAGGTATATGAGATTATCTGTATTACTACAGCACGGTCTGCTCCTGTATGCTGAGGTATGAGGTATATGAGATTATCTGTATTACTACAGCACGGCCTGCTCCTGTATACTGAGGTATATGAGATTATCTGTATTACTACAGCACGGTCTGCTCCTGTATACTTAGGTATATGAGATTTTCTGTATTACTACAGCACGGTCTGCTCCTGTATACGGAGGTATATGAGATTATCTGTATTACTACAGCACGGTCTGCTCCTGTATGCTGAGGTATGAGGTATATGAGATTATCTGTATTACTACAGCACGGCCTGCTCCTGTATACTGAGGTATATGAGATTATCTGTATTACTACAGCACGGTCTGCTCCTGTATACTTAGGTATATGAGATTATCTGTATTACTACAGCACGGTCTGCTCCTGTATACGGAGGTATATGAGATTATCTGTATTACTACAGCACTGCCTGCTCCTGTATACTGAGGTATATGAGATTATCTGTATTACTACAGCACGGTCTGCTCCTGTATACTGAGGTATATGAGATTATCTGTATTACTACAGCACGGCCTGCTCCTGTATACTGAGGTATATGAGATTATCTGTATTACTACAGCACGGCCTGCTCCTGTATACTGAGGTATATGAGATTATCTGTATTACTACAGCACTGCCTGCTCCTGTATACTGAGGTATATGAGATTATCTGTATTACTACAGCACTGCCTGCTCCTGTATACTGAGGTATATGAGATTATCTGTATTACTACAGCACTGCCTGCTCCTGTATACTGAGGTATATGAGATTATCTGTATTACTACAGCACGGTCTGCTCCTGTATACTGAGGTATATGAGATTATCTGTATTACTACAGCACGGCCTGCTCCTGTATACTGAGGTATATGAGATTATCTGTATTACTACAGCACGGTCTGCTCCTGTATGCTGAGGTATGAGGTATATGAGATTACCTGTATTACTACAGCACGGCCTGCTCCTGTATACGGAGGTATATGAGATTATCTGTATTACTACAGCACAGTCTCCTCCTGTATGCTGAGGTATATGAGATTATCTGTATTACTACAGCACGGCCTGCTCCTGTATACGGAGGTATATGAGATTATCTGTATTACTACAGCACGGTCTGCTCCT
The DNA here is from genome assembly GCA_947044405.1 of Leptodactylus fallax. Lineage (NCBI taxonomy): Eukaryota > Metazoa > Chordata > Amphibia > Anura > Leptodactylidae > Leptodactylus > Leptodactylus fallax. Next base: position 12,809 of record CAMRHE010001602.1, read on the forward strand.
GTATACTGAGGTATATGAGATTATCTGTATTACTACAGCACTGCCTGCTCCTGTATACTGAGGTATATGAGATTATCTGTATTACTACAGCACTGTGTGCTCCTGTATACGGAGGTATATGAGATTATCTGTATTACTACAGCACGGCCTGCTCCTGTATACTGAGGTATATGAGATTATCTGTATTACTACAGCACGGTCTGCTCCTGTATACTGAGGTATATGAGATTATCTGTATTACTACAGCACGGTCTGCTCCTGTATACTGAGGTATATGAGATTATCTGTATTACTACAGCACTGTCTGCTCCTGTATACTGAGGTATATGAGATTATCTGTATTACTACAGCACGGCCTGCTCCTGTATACGGAGGTATATGAGATTATCTGTATTACTACAGCACGGCCTGCTCCTGTATACTGAGGTATATGAGATTATCTGTATTACTACAGCACGGCCTGCTCCTGTATACTGAGGTATATGAGATTATCTGTATTACTACAGCACGGCCTGCTCCTGTATACGGAGGTATATGAGATTATCTGTATTACTACAGCACGGCCTGCTCCTGTATACGGAGGTATATGAGATTATCTGTATTACTACAGCACGGCCTGCTCCTGTATACTGAGGTATATGAGATTATCTGTATTACTACAGCACGGTCTGCTCCTGTATACTGAGGTATATGAGATTATCTGTATTACTACAGCACGGCCTGCTCCTGTATACTGAGGTATATGAGATTATCTGTATTACTACAGCACGGTCTCCTCCTGTATACTGAGGTATATGAGATTATCTGTATTACTACAGCACGGTCTCCTCCTGTATACTGAGGTATATGAGATTATCTGTATTACTACAGCACAGTCTGCTCCTGTATATGGAGGTATATGAGATTATCTGTATTACTACAGCACGGCCTGCTCCTGTATACTGAGGTATATGAGATTATCTGTATTACTACAGCACTGCCTGCTCCTGTATACTGAGGTATATGAGATTATCTGTATTACTACAGCACTGCCTGCTCCTGTATACTGAGGTATATGAGATTATCTGTATTACTACAGCACGGTCTGCTCCTGTATACTGAGGTATATGAGATTATCTGTATTACTACAGCACGGTCTGCTCCTGTATACTGAGGTATATGAGATTATCTGTATTACTACAGCACAGTCTCCTCCTGTATGCTGAGGTATATGAGATTATCTGTATTACTACAGCACGGTCTGCTCCTGTATGCTGAGGTATGAGGTATATGAGATTATCTGTATTACTACAGCACGGCCTGCTCCTGTATACTGAGGTATATGAGATTATCTGTATTACTACAGCACGGTCTGCTCCTGTATACTTAGGTATATGAGATTATCTGTATTACTACAGCACGGTCTGCTCCTGTATACGGAGGTATATGAGATTATCTGTATTACTACAGCACGGCCTGCTCCTGTATACTGAGGTATATGAGATTATCTGTATTACTACAGCACGGTCTGCTCCTGTATACTGAGGTATATGAGATTATCTGTATTACTACAGCACGGCCTGCTCCTGTATACTGAGGTATATGAGATTATCTGTATTACTACAGCACGGCCTGCTCCTGTATACTGAGGTATATGAAATTATCTGTATTACTACAGCACTGCCTGCTCCTGTATACTGAGGTATATGAGATTATCTGTATTACTACAGCACTGCCTGCTCCTGTATACTGAGGTATATGAGATTATCTGTATTTCTACAGCACTGCCTGCTCCTGTATACTGAGGTATATGAGATTATCTGTATTACTACAGCACGGTCTGCTCCTGTATACTGAGGTATATGAGATTATCTGTATTACTACAGCACGGCCTGCTCCTGTATACTGAGGTATATGAGATTATCTGTATTACTACAGCACGGTCTGCTCCTGTATGCTGAGGTATGAGGTATATGAGATTATCTGTATTACTACAGCACGGTCTGCTCCTGTATACTGAGGTATATGAGATTATCTGTATTACTACAGCACGGCCTGCTCCTGTATACTGAGGTATATGAGATTATCTGTATTACTACAGCACGGTCTCCTCCTGTATACTGAGGTATATGAGATTATCTGTATTACTACAGCACGGTCTCCTCCTGTATATGGAGGTATATGAGATTATCTTTATTACTACAGCACAGTCTGCTCCTGTATATGGAGGTATATGAGATTATCTGTATTACTACAGCACGGCCTGCTCCTGTATACTGAGGTATATGAGATTATCTGTATTACTACAGCACTGCCTGCTCCTGTATACTGAGGTATATGAGATTATCTGTATTACTACAGCACTGCCTGCTCCTGTATACTGAGGTATATGAGATTATCTGTATTACTACAGCACGGTCTGCTCCTGTATACTGAGGTATATGAGATTATCTGTATTACTACAGCACGGTCTGCTCCTGTATACTGAGGTATATGAGATTATCTGTATTACTACAGCACTGTCTGCTCCTGTATACTGAGGTATATGAGATTATCTGTATTACTACAGCACGGTCTGCTCCTGTATACTGAGGTATATGAGATTATCTGTATTACTACAGCACAGTCTCCTCCTGTATGCTGAGGTATATGAGATTATCTGTATTACTACAGCACGGTCTGCTCCTGTATGCTGAGGTATGAGGTATATGAGATTATCTGTATTACTACAGCACGGCCTGCTCCTGTATACTGAGGTATATGAGATTATCTGTATTACTACAACACGGTCTGCTCCTGTATACTTAGGTATATGAGATTATCTGTATTACTACAGCACGGTCTGCTCCTGTATACGGAGGTATATGAGATTATCTGTATTACTACAGCACGGCCTGCTCCTGTATACTGAGGTATATGAGATTATCTGTATTACTACAGCACGGTCTGCTCCTGTATATGGAGGTATATGAGATTATCTTTATTACTACAGCACAGTCTGCTCCTGTATATGGAGGTATATGAGATTATCTGTATTACTACAGCACGGCCTGCTCCTGTATACTGAGGTATATGAGATTATCTGTATTACTACAGCACTGCCTGCTCCTGTATACTGAGGTATATGAGATTATCTGTATTACTACAGCACTGCCTGCTCCTGTATACTGAGGTATATGAGATTATCTGTATTACTACAGCACGGTCTGCTCCTGTATACTGAGGTATATGAGATTATCTGTATTACTACAGCACGGTCTGCTCCTGTATACTGAGGTATATGAGATTATCTGTATTACTACAGCACTGTCTGCTCCTGTATACTGAGGTATATGAGATTATCTGTATTACTACAGCACGGTCTGCTCCTGTATACTGAGGTATATGAGATTATCTGTATTACTACAGCACAGTCTCCTCCTGTATGCTGAGGTATATGAGATTATCTGTATTACTACAGCACGGTCTGCTCCTGTATGCTGAGGTATGAGGTATATGAGATTATCTGTATTACTACAGCACGGCCTGCTCCTGTATACTGAGGTATATGAGATTATCTGTATTAGTACAGCACGGTCTGCTCCTGTATACTGAGGTATATGAGATTATCTGTATTACTACAGCACTGCCTGCTCCTGTATACTGAGGTATATGAGATTATCTGTATTACTACAGCACGGCCTGCTCCTGTATACTGAGGTATATGAGATTATCTGTATTACTACAGCACTGCCTGCTCCTGTATACTGAGGTATATGAGATTATCTGTATTACTACAGCACTGCCTGCTCCTGTATACTGAGGTATATGAGATTATCTGTATTACTACAGCACGGTCTCCTCCTGTATACGGAGGTATATGAGATTATCTGTATTACTACAGCACTGCCTGCTCCTGTATACTGAGGTTTATGAGATTATCTGTATTACTACAGCACTGCCTGCTCCTGTATACTGAGGTATATGAGATTATCTGTATTACTACAGCACGGTCTGCTCCTGTATACTGAGGTATATGAGATTATCTGTATTACTACAGCACGGTCTGCTCCTGTATACTGAGGTATATGAGATTATCTGTATACAGCACAGTCTGCTCACCGCCCCTGTATACTGATATATTAACCCTCTCAGACAGGGACTGTAGACGAGGGACATTTTATGATTTGATCTACAGGAATAGAATCACTATAAGGGAAGTATTTGTATGTAGTCGTGCGGGGTATGACTTGTTTCATCTGAGGTCTCTTCCACTTCCTCCTCCCTCCTCTTTGGGCTGATTGTGCTAATGTGTGGCCTACAATGGGCCGGTGATGAAAGCTTCTAGTGGGGCCTCATCCTGCCGGCAGCGTGTCTCAGTGTCCTCACTACCATTATCATGAGTGCAGCCCCGCAGGCCTCGCACTCCCATCATGCAGCACTCGGCTGATCCCTGGCTGGGATCTCTAATACACAGGTTCACCCCTCGCCTGCTGCTGAATTGTCCCTCATCACTACCTGTGCCCGGCAGGTGTCGAAACATCGCCGCAATATTGAATAGGCGGTTGTATAAATTAGGGGGTTCTGATCCAGCAGGGGTCCCCCACATCCCCAGGGGTCCCCCATATCCCCAGGGGTCCCCCATATCCCCAGGGGTCCCCCACATCCCAGGGGTCCCCCACATCCCCAGGGGTCCCCCATATCCCCAGGGGTCCCCCATATCCCCAGGGGTCCCCCACATCCCAGGGGTCCCCCATATCCCAAGGGGTCCCCCACATCCCCAGGGGTCCCCCATATCCCCAGGGGTCCCCCACATCCCAGGTGCATCCTCTATTTTATGAGGTTCATACAGCGGACAAGCAGGTGTAGGACAGACAATCCTAAAAGAAGGGTCCTAAAACCTGCCCTGGCCCCAAGCCCCATTCTACCCCCTCAGTCCCCATTTCCATAATGGGCAGGTAATGATATCTATAGGGGTAATGATATGATGAGAGGCTCAGCGAAGGTCACATCCTCCACAATAATCTCCTTATAGCGCCGGGGAGATTACACCACAGCTGGAAGGGATCAGAGGACGCCCTGGGGCCACACTGAGAGTATGGGGGGCAAATATATACACATATATAGGAGCGCTTCCGACACTCCCACCCAAAATAACACATACAGCACATTATTAGAGGTCTATAGTTGGCCACCAGAGGGCGGCGTTATTATGATGATTATAATAATATAATAATATCATCATTATAATTATTATTATATAGAAATATTACTATTATTGTTATTATTATTTTTATAGGTTTTTATTATTATTATTACAATTATTTATGATTATAAATAGTACTATTTTAATTATTATTATCATTTTTATTATTATTTTTTTATCACTTTTACAATTATTATTATAGTTATTATTATTATTATTATTATTATTATTATTATTTTAATAGCATTTTGTGTTTTTGTATTTTTTTTATTCTTTGTATTGTTTTACTATTATTTTGTATTTTTTTTTCTTTTTTTGTTCTTTGCATTTTTTACTATTATTTTATTGGGTCTTTGTAATTGTGACTGCTTTATTTTTTTCTTTGCTCTTTACCTACAAAGTTTGATGCATTTCTATTCAATTACATATCTATGAATTAATTTTGGGGACTTTCGTTCCATTGTAATTAGTAGATGATACACAAGGACTGATATTCTTACCTGCAGTATCCTCTGCTGTCCACACAGGGGCGACAAAGCACCAATGAAAGCTCCACCAAGAGGATCGTCCAGAAAGTGTAAAATCAGGATTCAGCACCTGGGGGGGAGAGAGCCCTTCATAGGGTGAACTGTGTATGGCAAGTGGGAGTGGCCTTTATAGAAGGGCACACTTATATATATCCAGACCCCATATAATAACATTAGACCCCAGATTGTTAGTGGTTACATAAAATATACAAGAACCTTTAACCCCTTCAGGTCTGAGCCCAAAAGTGCGTTAAAGACCAGGCCTCGTTTTTCAAAACTGACATGTGTCACTTTATATGGCAATAACTTTGAGACAATTTAACTTGCACAAGTGATTTTGAGACTGTTTTTTCATGAGACATTGTACTTCATGTTAGTGGTAAACATTGATCAATATTTTTGTATTTATTTATAAAAAAAATAGGAAATTTGATGGAAATTTGGAAAAAAAAATCGCAATTTTCAAAATGTGAAAACAGATAGTCATAGCACCCAAATAAGTTAATAAATATTATCTTTTTTTTTATATGTCCCACTAGGACACCTGAACCAATGATAGTCTGATCGCTGATTCAGCACTATAGACCGCAGTACACGTGTATTGCGGTCTATACAGTAATTCAGCCTATGTACACACAGCGCTGATTTCCAGAGGTCCCGGCAGGATCAACTAGGTAGTGGGGGCATCAGGCAGCCTGGGGTCACTGGCCATACCCCGGGCTGCATAATATAGATATCGGCACCCGCCGATCTCGCCGCGGGGGGTGCCGGGGGTGGCAACATGGCGCAACCCCTTGGATGCCGCGGTCATGTTTGACCGCGGCATCCAAGGGGTTAAAAACCCCAGCTCCGATCGGGGGTTAAGGAGCAGGGTGTTAGCTGTCAGTTACAGCTGACACCCTCTCCCGATGCCGTCCGCGGCAGTCAGTGCCGCTAGCAAACACTTAAAATGCCGCGGTCGCTATTGACCGCGGCATCTTAAGGGTTAAACAGCGGGGATCGGTGTTATCACTGGTCCCCACTGTTGCAGCGGGAGCCTGGCTGTCAGATACAGCCGGGCTCCCGCGGTGATCGCACGGGCTCTGCTTCTGAGCCCGCTCGATCACCGTCACGTACCTGTACGTGGGGATGCGGTAACTACACCACATTCTCCCACATACATGTACGTGAGAATGCGTGAAGGGGTTAAATTGATGGAGAATCTGCCGACCAGGGCCGCTTTAACACACCGGTGGGCCCAGTGCAGAGGTGTCATAAGTGGCCGCTATTATACCCATCTGAAAGCTGCCAAAAACTGGGATTTTACAGTATATGGTGACATTGAATGGGTGACAATGTGTTACGTGACTGATGGAACTTTCCGCCTGTCAGAAATGTTTTACACCTTCATCGCTAGTAATAATCGTTATTACTATTATTTTAGCGTGTAACGGATATCACTAGAGAGGCGGTCGTGTATTTTACTCTATAAAGATCAGGTATGGACAGGCAGGGATTGGGTGAAATATAAACGTTATTGGTGACTTTGTGCAAGTGTTGTGTAAGTGTTTGGTGCGACACATCTGGCGCTGCGACCTGGACGATGGTAAATGTCTGGGTCACAGCGCCAATAACTTCCTGGTTATGTTGAGAGGGGTATTATATAAAATACCCCTGTGATAGGCTATGCGCACTGCAGTAAATTTAGCTCCACCCACTTCTATGTTGACTCCGCCCATTCTCATCTATTTTCCCATGTGCCCCCACACAGTATAATGCTCCTACAGTCACCCTAACATTATATATCCCCCATATTATAATGTTCACCTCCGATTGCCCCACAGTATGAGGTCTCCTCTCCTGGTGCCCCAGTTTAAACTGGGGGAAACTAGAGGGGGACATTAACCTGGGGGCAACTAGAGGCAGACAGTCTCCCTCCAGCTACCCCCACGATTTAATGTCCCCCTCCATATACCCCCCAGTTTAATATTCCTTTTCATCTCCCCCCAGTTTAATGTCCCCCCTTCGTCTGCCCCCAGTTCTCCCGGAGCAGAATACAATGGGGAATGAGGCAGGAGCCGTCCGCAGACAGCCCCCACTTCACCACTGTGTGCTCCGGCCTCAGGAGCTGTAGATGTGATGACGTCACTCATATCGCGCCTGCAGCTCCCAGAACACTCCAAGACTGAGACTGCAGACAGAGCAGCAGGCGAGCGAGGAGAGGGGAGGATCAGTGTTTGTGAAGTCAAACTTTGGGGGCAAATTGAGGGGAAACATGAAACTGGGGGCAGATGGAGGGGGCATTAAACTGGGGCCGATGAAGGGGGGACATGAAACTTTGGGCAGATGGAGGGAGACATTAAACTGGGGCAGATGAAAGGTGACATGAAGTTGGGGGCAGATGGAGGGGGCATTAAACTGGGGGCAGATGAAGAGGGGCATTAAATTGGGGGCAGATGGAGGGGGACATTAAACTGGGGCAGATGAAAGGAGGACATTAAACTGGTGGCAGATGGAGGGGGCATTAAACTGGGGCAGATGAAGGGGGTACATGAAACTGGTGGCAGATGAAACTGGTGGCAGATGAAGGGGGCATTAAACTGGGGCAGATGAAGGAGGACATGAAACTGAGGGCAGATGGAGGGGGGCATTAAACTGGGGGCAGATGTAGGGGGGGCATTAAACTGGGGCAGATGAAGGAGGACATGAAACTGGGGCAGATGAAGGGGGGGCATGAAATTGTAGGCAAATGAAGGGGACATTAAACTAGGGCAGATGAAGGGGGGACTTGAAGCTGGTGGCAGATGAAACTGGTGGCAGATGAAGGGGGACATGAAACTGGGGGCAGATGTAGGGGGGCATTAAACTGGGGGAGATGAAGGAGGACATGAAAATGAGGGCAGATGGAGGGGGCATTAAACTGGGGGCAGATGGAGGGGGACATGAAACTGGAACAGATGAAGGGGGGGCATGAAACTGGGGGCAGATGGAGGGGGGCATGAAACTGGGGCAGATGAAGGGGGGACTTGAAGCTGGGGGCAGATGGAGGGGGGCATGAAACTGGGGCAGATGAAGGGGGGACTTGAACCTGGTGGCAGATGAAACTGGTGGCAGATGAAGGGAGACATGAAACTGGGGCAGATGAAGGAGGACATGAAACTGAGGGCAGATGGAGGGGGGCATTAAACTGGGGGCAGATGGAGGGGGGCATGAAACTGGGGCCGATGAAGGGGGGCATGAAACTGGGGGCAGATGTAGGGGGGCATTAAACTGGGGGAGATGAAGGGGGACATAAAATTGGGGGCAAATGAAGGGGGACATTAAACTGGGGCAGATGAAGGGGGGACTTGAAGCTGGTGGCAGATGAAACTGGGGCAGATGATGGAGGACATGAAACTGGGCAGATGGAGGGGGAGCATTAAACTGGGGGCAGATGGAGGGGGGTATTAAATTTGGGTGGACATTAAGAGGGACATTAAACAATGGGGGGGTCACTGGACGGAGACATTAAGCTGGGGGCAACTGGAAAAAGACATTAAACCATGGGAGTAGCTGGAGGGGGGCATGTCTGCCTCTAGTTGCCCCCAGTTTAATGTCCCCCTCCAGCTGTCTCAGTTTCGTGTCCTCCTCTAGTTTCCACCAGTTTCAACTGGGGAACCAGGAGAGGGACTTAATACTGTGGGGCAATTGGAGGGGAACATTATAATGTGGGGCAAATAATGTTAGGGTGACTGTAGGAGAATTATACTGTGTGGGGGCACATGGAAAAATAGATGAGAATGGGCGGTCAATGTAAAAGTGGGTGGGGCTAAATTTGTTGCGGCGCCAATAGCGCGCCACACATTTTGTCCCTCTTTCTGTTCTTTGAAAGTTGGGAGCTTTGTGTAATGGTGATCTATAGAAGTGATGACAATATTACAGCCAAAGGGGAAGGGTATTGTTGCCCTGATTCACTCTCGCCTTGACTACTGTAACTCCTTACTAATCCGTCTTCCCCTTACTAAACTCTCCCCTCTACAATCTATTCTGAATGCGGCGGCGGCCAGGCTCATCTATCAGTCTAGACCAGGGGCAGGCAACCTTTTTTGTTTGGCGTGCCGATTTCGATTAAAGAAATCAAAGTTGAGGTACTCGGAGTGCCGGTCAATAATTGTAAGTTTGATGACCCCTGCACACGATATTATACCCCATAGCGGCCCCTGCACACGGTATTATGCCCCATAGCGGCCCCTGCACACAGTATCTGAAAACTGCCAAAAACTAGTATTTTATACACATTTAATGGGTAAAAATTTATTATCTGACTGACGGAACTTCCGTTTGTCAGAAATGTTTTATACGTTCATCGCTAGTGATAATTGCTATTACTATTATTTTAGCGTGTAACGGATATCACTAGAGAGGCGGGCGGCGTATTTTACTCTATAAAGATCAGGTATGGACAGGACAGGGACAGCGAAAAATGTAAACTTTATTGGTGACTTTGTGCATGTGTTGCGACCTGGACGATGGTAAATGTCTGGGTCACAGCGCCAATAACTTCCTGGTTAGGTTCAGAGGGGTATTACATTATTCCTGTATGTGACAATCAGAGAGCAGAAGTACAGTATGCTCTGTGATTGGTAGGAGAGGGGATAACATGGACAGAAGTCCTCGCTATCCTCCCTGGGGTCACATACAGCTTATGCACAGACAATGAGGAGTTAACATTGTCTCTGCAGCTCCTCCTCCCCCTCCTTTCTTAGCTCTAAGATGCTGCCTGAGGTAGGAGGGGGGGGGGACAATTTAGAGTCCCATTTCTAAGGATCTGTTAGGGCCACAAAGATGCAACTAGATTCATTTTAAAAATGAGAATCTCATCTTTAAAAAGATACCAAGATCTCCATGATAGACATTACAGTTTCACTGTTAAAACGATGTCGGGAATTGAGATCGGCATTGGGATTTCAATGCCGAACATGGTTATCACCAGCTAATCGCTCAGGATGTTTAAGGACGATCAGGGTGATCTTGGTATCATTTTAAAGGTGAAATTCTCATTTTTAAAATGAATCCAAGTGTTTCTTTATAGCTTTAACTAGTCCTGAGCAATTCACTCAGGTACAGTAGTGAAGCCGGCAATTACCGGCTTCACTACTGTACATAGACTGTGCAGAAGCCGGGTGATGCCGCATCCATCTTCACCCCGCGCTAATGAAATTTTAATCAGATCAGGCACATATCTGGGTGAGGACTCAGTTGCCCGTGCCAGGGAAATAAGCCTCGCGTGCCACTCTTGGCACGCGTGCCGGGGGTTGCCGACCCCTGGTCTAGACACTACAGCGAGGCCTCCGGTCTGTGCCGGTCATTACAGCGAGGCCTCCGGTCTGTGCCGGTCACTACAGCGAGGCCTCCGGTCTGTGCTGGTCACTACATTGGCTGCCTATTCAATACAGAATACAATATAAACTTCTCCCCCTCCTCCACAAGGCTCTCCATAATGCTGCACCTCCCTACATTTCCTCCCTCATCTCTGTCTATCGCCCAACCCGTACTCTCCGTTCACTCAATGACCTAAGACTAACATCCTCTATTATCAGAACCTCCCACGCTCGTATACAAGACTTCTCCCGAGTTGCACCACTTCTCTGGAATGCTCTATCCCAGACTATCAGATTAACCCCCAATTTCCACAGCTTCAAGCGTAAACTAAAGACACATCTTATCAGACAGGCCGATCACAACTCCTAATGTAAACCCTTCCGTAGTTAGAATCCCTAAAACGTCCCCTCCTCTGTTCACGCATTACCTCACAGGATATGAGGCCGTATCAGACTAACTTTATATGTCCGGGCACCGTCTGCAAGTTACAGGACACGACTGGTGACGGCTCCTACAGCTTTATATATGTGTAATGACAGTAACCTCTATTACACAATTGTCTGACCATTGTATAAGCAATGCTACCTCTGATGCCGCCCCTGCTACCTCCTGTGTCACCCCCTCTACCTCATAGATTGTAATCTCTTGTGTCACCTCCTCTACCTCATAGATTGTAAGCTCCTGTGTCACCTCCTCTACCTCATAGATTGTAAGCTCTTGTGTCACCTCTACCTCATAGATTGTAAGCTCTTGTGTCACCTCTACCTCATAGATTGTAAGCTCTTGTGTCACCTCTACCTCATAGATTGTAAGCTCTTGTGTCACCTCTACCTCATAGATTGTAAGCTCTTGTGTCACCTCTACCTCATAGATTGTAATCTCTTGTGTCACCTCCTCTACCTCATAGATTGTAAGCTCTTGTTTCACCTCTACCTCATAGATTGTAAGCTCTTGTGTCACCTCCTCTACCTCATAGATTGTAAGCTCTTGTGTCACCTCCTCTACCTCATAGATTGTAAGCTCTTGTGTCACCTCCTCTACCTCATAGATTGTAAGCTCTTGTGTTACCTCCTCTACCTCATAGATTGTAAGCTCTTGTGTCACCTCCTCTACCTCATAGATTGTAAGCTCTTGTGTCACCTCCTCTACCTCATAGATTGTAAGCTCTTGTGTCACCTCCTCTACCTCATAGATTGTAAGCTCTTGTGTCACCTCCTCTACCTCATAGATTGTAAGCTCTTGTGTTACCTCCTCTACCTCATAGATTGTAAGCTCTTGTGTCACCCCCTCTACCTCATACATTGTAAGCTCTTGTGTCACCTCCTCTACCTCATAGATTGTAAGCTCTTGTGTCACCTCCTCTACCTCATAGATTGTAAGCTCTTGTGTCACCTCCTCTACCTCATAGATTGTAAGCTCTTGTGTCACCTCTACCTCATAGATTGTAAGCTCTTGTGTCACCCCCTCTACCTCATAGATTGTAAGCTCTTGTGTCACCTCCTCTACCTCATAGATTGTAAGCTCTTGTGTCACCTCCTCTACCTCATAGATTGTAAGCTCTTGTGTCACCTCCTCTACCTCATAGATTGTAAGCTCTTGTGTCACCCCCTCTACCTCATAGATTGTAAGCTCTTGTGTCACCCCCTCTACCTCATAGATTGTAAGCTCTTGTGTCACCTCCTCTACCTCATAGATTGTAAGCTCGTGTCACCTCCTCTACCTCATAGATTGTAAGCTCTTGTGTCACCTCTACCTCATAGATTGTAAGCTCTTGTGTCACCTCCTCTACCTCATAGATTGTAAGCTCTTGTGTCACCACCTCTACCTCATAGATTGTAAGCTCTTGTGTCACCCCCTCTACCTCATAGATTGTAAGCTCTTGTGTCACCTCTACCTCATAGATTGTAAGCTCTTGTGTCACCTCCTCTACCTCATAGATTGTAAGCTCTTGTGTCACCTCCTCTACCTCATAGATTGTAAGCTCTTGTGTCACCTCCTCTACCTCATAGATTGTAAGCTCGTGTCACCTCCTCTACCTAATAGATTGTAAGCTCTTGTGTCACCTCCTCTACCTCATAGATTGTAAGCTCTTGTGTCACCTCCTCTACCTCATAGATTGTAAGCTCTTGTGTCACCTCTACCTCATAGACTGTAAGCTCTTGTGTCACCTCTACCTCATAGATTGTAAGCTCTTGTGTCACCTCTACCTCATAGATTGTAAGCTCTTGTGTCACCTCCTCTACCTCATAGATTGTAAGCTCGTGTCACCTCCTCTACCTCATAGATTGTAAGCTCTTGTGTCACCCCCTCTACCTCATAGATTGTAAGCTCTTGTGTCACCTCTACCTCATAGATTGTAAGCTCTTGTGTCACCTCTACCTCATAGATTGTAAGCTCTTGTGTCACCTCTACCTCATAGATTGTAAGCTCTTGTGTCACCTCTACCTCATAGATTGTAAGCTCTCGTGTCACCTCCTCTACCTCATAGATTGTAAGCTCTTGTGTCACCCCCTCTACCTCATAGATTGTAAGCTCTTGTGTCACCTCCTCTACCTCATAGATTGTAAGCTCTTGTGTCACCTCTACCTCATAGATTGTAAGCTCTTGTGTCACCTCTACCTCATAGATTGTAAGCTCTTGTGTCACCTCCTCTACCTCATAGATTGTAAGCTCTTGTGTCACCCCCTCTACCTCATAGATTGTAAGCTCTTGTGTCACCTCTACCTCATAGATTGTAAGCTCTTGTGTCACCCCCTCTACCTCATAGATTGTAAGCTCTTGTGTCACCTCCTCTACCTCATAGATTGTAAGCTCTTGTGTCACCTCCTCTACCTCATAGATTGTAAGCTCTTGTGTCACCTCCTCTACCTCATAGATTGTAAGCTCTTGTGTCACCCACTCTACCTCATAGATTGTAAGCTCTTGTGTCACCTCTACCTCATAGATTGTAAGCTCTTGTGTCACCTCCTCTACCTCATAGATTGTAAACTCTTGTGTCACCCCCTCTACCTCATAGATTGTAAGCTCTTGTGTCACCTCCTCTACCTCATAGATTGTAAGCTCGTGTCACCTCCTCTACCTCATAGATTGTAAGCTCTTGTGTCACCTCTACCTCATAGACTGTAAGCTCTTGTGTCACCTCTACCTCATAGATTGTAAGCTCTTGTGTCACCTCCTCTACCTCATAGATTGTAAGCTCTTGTGTCACCTCTACCTCATAGATTGTAAGCTCTTGTGTCACCTCCTCTACCTCATAGATTGTAAGCTCTTGTGTCACCTCTACCTCATAGATTGTAAGCTCTTGTGTCACCTCCTCTACCTCATAGATTGTAAGCTCCTGTGTCACCTCCTCTACCTCATAGATTGTAAGCTCCTGTGTCACCTCCTCTACCTCATAGTTGTCAGCTCTTTGTCACCTCCTCTACCTCATAGATTGTAAGCTCCTGTGTCACCCCCTCTACCTCATAGATTGTAAGCTCTTGTGTCACCTCTACCTCATAGATTGTAAGCTCTTGTGTCACCTCCTCTACCTCATAGATTGTAAGCTCTTGTGTCACCTCCTCTACCTCATAGATTGTAAGCTCTTGTGTCACCTCTACCTCATAGATTGTAAGCTCTTGTGTCACCTCTACCTCATAGATTGAAAGCTCTTGTGTCACCCCCTCTACCTCATAGATTGTAAGCTCTTGTGTCACCTCTACCTCATAGATTGTAAGCTCTTGTGTCACCCCCTCTACCTCATAGATTGTAAGCTCTTGTGTCACCTCCTCTACCTCATAGATTGTAAGCTCTTGTGTCACCTCCTCTACCTCATAGATTGTAAGCTCTTGTGTCACCTCTACCTCATAGATTGTAAGCTCTTGTGTCACCTCCTCTACCTCATAGATTGTAAGCTCTTGTGTCACCTCCTCTACCTCATAGATTGTAAGCTCTTGTGTCACCTCTACCTCATAGATTGTAAGCTCTTGTGTCACCTCCTCTACCTCATAGATTGTAAGCTCTTGTGTCACCTCCTCTACCTCATAGATTGTAAGCTCTTGTGTCACCTCTACCTCATAGATTGTAAGCTCTTGTGTCACCTCCTCTACCTCATAGATTGTAAGCTCTTGTCACCTCCTCTACCTCATAGATTGTAAGCTCTTGTGTCTCCTCTACCTCATAGATTGTAAGCTCTTGTGTCACCTCTACCTCATAGATTGTAAGCTCTTGTGTCACCTCCTCTACCTCATAGATTGTAAGCTCTTGTGTCACCTCCTCTACCTCATAGATTGTAAGCTCTTGTGTCACCTCCTCTACCTCATAGATTGTAAGCTCTTGTGTCACCTCCTCTACCTCATAGATTGTAAGCTCTTGTGTCACCTCCTCTACCTCATAGATTGTAAGCTCTTGTGTCACCTCTACCTCATAGATTGTAAGCTCTTGTGTCACCTCCTCTACCTCATAGATTGTAAGCTCTTGTGTCACCTCCTCTACCTCATAGATTGTAAGCTCTTGTGTCACCTCCTCTACCTCATAGATTGTAAGCTCTTGTGTCACCTCCTCTACCTCATAGATTGTAAGCTCTTGTGTCACCTCCTCTACCTCATAGATTGTAAGCTCTTGTGTCACCTCTACCTCATAGATTGTAAGCTCTTGTGTCACCTCTACCTCATAGATTGTAAGCTCTTGTGTCACCTCTACCTCATAGATTGTAAGCTCTTGTGTCACCTCCTCTACCTCATAGATTGTAAGCTCTTGTGTCACCTCTACCTCATAGATTGTAAGCTCTTGTGTCACCTCCTCTTGCGAGCAGGGCCCTCAGTCCCAGTGTGTGAATTGACTATTTCTTTGTAATGTATGTTTTTTGTCAGTACATGAACCCTACAAATTGTACAGTGCTGCGGAATATGTTGGCGCTACATAAATAAAAATTATTATTATTAATATTATTATAATACTGGACAATTGGGCAGAGGCTCTAGGACCCTGTTAGCGCCTCTAGCCTGGATACAAGATGAGATACGGCGGGACATGGAGGTATACAGGTTCTGTATGGTATCCTGCAGTACATTTACCACAGATGTTATAGCCGGGCTTGTAGTCTGGATACAAGATGAGATATGGCAGCACATGGAGGTATACAGGTTCTGTATGGTATCCTGCAGTACATTTACCACAGATGTTACAGCTGGGCCTGTAGCCTGGATACAAGATGAGATACGGCAGGACATGGAGGTATACAGGTTCTGTATGGTATCCTGCAGTACATTTACCACAGATGTTACAGTCGGGCCTGTAGTCTGGATACAAGATGAGATATGGCAGGACATGGAGGTATACAGGTTCTGTATGGTATCCTGCAGTACATTTACCACAGATGTTACAGCTGGGCCTGTAGTCTGGATACAAGATGAGATACGGCAGGACATGGAGGTATACAGGTTCTGTATGGTATCCTGCAGTACATTTACCACAGATGTTACAGCCGGGCCTGTAGTCTGGATACAAGATGAGATGCGGCAGGACATGGAGGTATACAGGATCTGTATGGTATCCTGCAGTACATTTACCACAGATGTTACAGCCGGGCCTGTAGTCTGGATACAAGATGAGATGCGGCAGGACATGGAGGTATACAGGATCTGTATGGTATCCTGCAGTACATTTACCACACATGTTACAGCTGGGCCTGTAGCCTGGATACAAGATGAGATACGGCAGGACATGGAGGTATACAGGTTCTGTATGGTATCCTGCAGTAAATTTACCACAGATGTTACAGCAGGCCTGTAGTCTGGATACAAGATGACATACAGTAGGACATGGAGGTATACAGTCTCTGTATGGTATCCTGCAGTACATTTACCACAGATGTTACAGCTGGGCCTGTAGTCTGGATACAAGATGAGATACGGCAGGACATGGAGGTATACAGGTTCTGTATAATATCCTGCAGTACATTTACCACAGATGTTACAGCTGGGCCTGTAGCCTAGATACAAGATGAGATACTGCAGGACATGGAGGTATACAGGTTCTGTATGGTATCCTGCAGTACATTTACCACAGATGTTATAGCCGGGCTTGTAGTCTGGATACAAGATGAGATACGGCAGAACATGGAGGTATACAGGATCTGTATGGTATCCTGCAGTACATTTACCACAGATGTTACAGCTGGGCCTGTAGTCTGGATACAAGATGAGATACGGCAGGACATGGAGGTATACAGGTTCTGTATGGTATCCTGCAGTACATTTACCACACATGTTACAGCTGGGCCTGTAGCCTGGATACAAGATGAGATACGGCGGGACATGGAGGTATACAGGTTCTGTATGGTATCCTGCTGTACATTTACCACAGATGTTATAGCCGGGCTTGTAGTCTGGATACAGGATGAGATATGGCAGGACATGGAGGTATACAGGTTCTGTATGGTATCCTGCAGTACATTTACCACAGATGTTACAGCTGGGCCTGTAGCCTGGATACAAGATGAGATACGGCAGGACATGGAGGTATACAGGTTCTGTATGGTATCCTGCAGTACATTTACCACAGATGTTACAGCTGGGCCTGTAGTCTGGATACAAGATGAGATACGGCAGGACATGGAGGTATACAGGTTCTGTATAATATCCTGCAGTACATTTACCACAGATGTTACAGCTGGGCCTGTAGCCTGGATACAAGATGAGATACTGCAGGACATGGAGGTATACAGGTTCTGTATGGTATCCTGCAGTACATTTACCACAGATGTTATAGCCGGGCTTGTAGTCTGGATACAAGATGAGATACGGCAGGACATGGAGGTATACAGGATCTGTATGGTATCCTGCAGTACATTTACCACAGATGTTACAGCTGGGCCTGTAGTCTGGATACAAGATGAGATACGGCAGGACATGGAGGTATACAGGTTCTGTATGGTATCCTGCAGTACATTTACCACAGATGTTACAGCCGGGCCTGTAGTCTGGATTCAAGATGAGATACGGCAGGACATGGAGGTATACAGGTTCTGTATGGTATCCTGCAGTACATTTACCACAGATGTTACAGCTGGGCCTGTAGTCTGGATACAAGATGAGATACGGCAGGACATGGAGGTATACAGGCTCTGTATGGTATCCTGCAGTACATTTACCACAGATGTTACAGCCGGGCCTGTAGTCTGGATACAGGATGAGATACGGCAGGACATGGAGGTATACAGGTTCTGTATGGTCTCCTGCAGTACATTTACCACAGATGTTACAGCTGGGCCTGTAGCCTGGATACAAGATGAGATACGGCAGGACACGGAGGTATACAGGCTCTGTATGGTATCCTGCAGTACATTTACCACAGATGTTACCGCTTGGCCTGTAGCCTGGATACAAGATGAGATACGGAAGGACATGGAGGTATACAGGATCTGTATGGTATCCTGTAGTACATTTACCACAGATGTTACAGCTGGGCCTGTAGTCTGGATACAAGATGAGATACGGCAGGACATGGAGGTATATGGGTTCTGTATGGTATCCTGCAGTACATTTACCACAGATGTTACAGCTGGGTCTGTAGCCTGGATACAAGATGAGATACGGCAGGACATGGAGGTATACAGGTTGTGTATGGTATCCTGCAGTACATTTACCACAGACGTTACAGCTGGGCCTGTAGTCTGGATACAAGATGAGATACGGCAGGACATGGAGGTATACAGGTTCTGTATGGTATCCTGCAGTACATTTACCACACATGTTACAGCTGGGCCTCTAGCCTGGATACAAGATGAGATACGACAGGACATGGAGGTATACAGAATCTGTATGGTATCCTGCAGTACATTTACCACAGATCTTACCGCTTGGCCTGTAGTCTGGATACAAGATGAGATACGGCAGGACATGGAGGTATACAGGTTCTGTATGGTATCCTGCAGTACATTTACCACAGATCTTACCGCTTGGCCTGTAGTCTGGATACAAGATGAGATACGGCAGGACATGGAGGTACACAGGTTCTGTATGGTATCCTGCAGTACATTTACCACACATGTTACAGCTGGGCCTGTAGCCTGGATACAAGATGAGATACAGCAGGACATGGAGGTATACAGGTTCTGTATGGTATCCTGCAGTACATTTACCACAGATGTTACAGCTGGGCCTGTAGTCTGGATACAAGATGAGATACGGCAGGACATGGAGGTATAAAAGCTCTGTATGGTATCCTGCAGTACATTTACCACAGATGTTACAGTCGGGCCTGTAGTCTGGATACAAGATGAGATACGGTAGGACATGGAGGTATACAAGCTCTGTATGGTATCCTGCAGTACATTTACCACACATGTTACAGCTGGGCCTGTAGCCTGGATACAAGATGAGATACGGCAGGACATGGAGGTATACAGGTTCTGTATGGTCTCCTGCAGTACATTTACCACAGATGTTACAGCTAGGCCTGTAGTCTGGATACAAGATGAGATACGGCAGGACATGGAGGTATACAGGTTCTGTATGGTATCCTGCAGTACATTTACCACAGATGTTACAGCTGGGCCTGTAGTCTGGATACAAGATGAGATGCGGCAGGACATGGAGGTATACAGGTTCTGTATGGTATCCTGCAGTACATTTACCACAGATGTTACAGCTGGGCCTGTAGCCTGGATACAAGATGAGATACGGCAGGACATGGAGGTGTACAGGTTCTGTATGGTATCCTGCAGTACATTTACCACAGATGTTACAGCTGGGCCTGTAGTCTGGATACAGGATGAGATACGGCAGGACATGGAGGTATACAGGTTCTGTATGGTATCCTGCAGTACATTTACCACAGATGTTACAGCCTATAGTCTGGATACAAGATGAGATACGGCAGGACATGGAGGTATACAGGTTCTGTATGGTATCCTGCAGTACATTTACCACAGATGTTACAGCTGGGCCTGTAGCCTGGATACAAGATGAGATACGGCAGGACATGGAGGTATACAGGTTCTGTATGGTATCCTGCAGTACATTTACCACAGATGTTACAGCTGGGCCTGTAGTCTGGATACAAGATGAGATACGGCGGGACATGGAGGTATACAGGTTCTGTATGGTATCCTGCAGTACATTTACCACACATGTTATAGCCGGGCTTGTAGTCTGGATACAAGATGAGATACGGCAGGACATGGAGGTATACAGGATCTGTATGGTATCCTGCAGTACATTTACCACAGATGTTACAGCTGGGCCTGTAGCCTGGATACAAGATGAGATACGGCAGGACATGGAGGTATACAGGTTCTGTATGGTATCCTGCAGTACATTTACCACAGATGTTACAGCCGGGCCTGTAGTCTGGATACAAGATGAGATACGGCAGGACATGGAGGTATACAGGTTCTGTATGGTATCCTGCAGTACATTTACCACACATGTTACCGCTTGGCCTGTAGTCTGGATACAAGATGAGATACGGCAGGACATGGAGGTATACAGGTTCTGTATGGTATCCTGCAGTACATTTACCACAGATATTACAGCTGGGCCTGCAGTCTGGATACAAGATGAGATACGGCAGGACATGGAGGTATACAGGTTCTGTATGGTATCCTGCAGTACATTTACCACAGATGTTACAGCTGGGCCTATATCTGGATACAAGATGAGATACGGCAGGACATGGAGGTATACAGGCTCTGTATGGTATCCTGCAGTACATTTACCACAGATGTTACAGCTGGGCCTGTAGTCTGGATACAAGATGAGATACGGAAGGACATGAAGGTATACAGGATCTGTATGGTATCCTGCAGTATATTTACCACAGATGTTACAGCTGGGCCTGTAGTCTGGATACAAGATGAGATACGGCAGGACATGGAGGTATACAGGTTCTGTATGGTATCCTGCAGTACATTTACCACAGATGTTACAGCTGGGCCTGTAGCCTGGATACAAGATGAGATACGGCAGGACATGGAGGTATACAGGTTCTGTATGGTATCCTGCAGTACATTTACCACAGATGTTACAGCCGGGCCTGTAGCCTGGATACAAGATGAGATACGGCAGGACATGGAGGTATACAGGTTCTGTATGGTATCCTGCAGTACATTTACCACAGATGTTACAGCCTATAGTCTGGATACAAGATGAGATACGGCAGGACATGGAGGTATACAGGTTCTGTATGGTATCCTGCAGTACATTTACCACAGATGTTACAGCTGGGCCTGTAGCCTGGATACAAGATGAGATACGGCAGGACATGGAGGTATACAGGTTCTGTATGGTATCCTGCAGTACATTTACCACACATGTTACAGCTGGGCCTATATCTGGATACAAGATGAGATACGGCAGGACATGGAGGTATACAAGCTCTGTATGGTATCCTGCAGTACATTTACCACAGATGTTACAGCCGGGCCTGTAGTCTGGATACAAGATGAGATACGGTAGGACATGGAGGTATACAAGCTCTGTATGGTATCCTGCAGTACATTTACCACACATGTTACAGCTGGGCCTGTAGCCTGGATACAAGATGAGATACGGCAGGACATGGAGGTATACAGGTTCTGTATGGTATCCTGCAGTACATTTACCACAGATGTTACAGCTAGGCCTGAAGTCTGGATACAAGATGAGATAAGGCAGGACATGGAGGTATACAGGTTCTGTATGGTATCCTGCAGTACATTTACCACAGATGTTACAGCCTATAGTCTGGATACAAGATGAGATACGGCAGGACATGGAGGTATACAGGTTCTGT
Source organism: Leptodactylus fallax (assembly GCA_947044405.1). Taxonomy (NCBI): domain Eukaryota; kingdom Metazoa; phylum Chordata; class Amphibia; order Anura; family Leptodactylidae; genus Leptodactylus; species Leptodactylus fallax. Next base: position 34,595 of record CAMRHE010001602.1, read on the forward strand.
ATGGTATCCTGCAGTACATTTACCACAGATGTTACAGCTGGGCCTGTAGCCTGGATACAAGATGAGATACGGCAGGACATGGAGGTATACAGGTTCTGTATGGTATCCTGCAGTACATTTACCACAGATGTTACAGCTGGGCCTGTAGTCTGGATACAAGATGAGATACGGCAGGACATGGAGGTATACAGGTTCTGTATGGTATCCTGCAGTACATTTACCACACATGTTACCGCTTGGCCTGTAGTCTGGATACAAGATGAGATACGGCAGGACATGGAGGTATACAGGTTCTGTATGGTATCCTGCAGTACATTTACCACACATGTTACAGCTGGGCCTGTAGCCTGGATACAAGATGAGATACGACAGGACATGGAGGTATACAGAATCTGTATGGTATCCTGCAGTACATTTACCACAGATGTTACAGCTGGGCCTGTAGTCTGGATACAAGATGAGATACGGCAGGACATGGAGGTATACAGGTTCTGTATGGTATCCTGCAGTACATTTACCACAGATGTTACAGCAGGCCTGTAGTCTGGATACAAGATGAGATACGGCAGGACATGGAGGTATACAGGTTCTGTATGGTATCCTGCAGTACATTTACCACAGATATTACAGCTGGGCCTGCAGTCTGGATACAAGATGAGATACGGCAGGACATGGAGGTATACAGGTTCTGTATGGTATCCTGCAGTACATTTACCACAGATGTTACAGCTGGGCCTATATCTGGATACAAGATGAGATACGGCAGGACATGGAGGTATACAGGCTCTGTATGGTATCCTGCAGTACATTTACCACAGATGTTACAGCTGGGCCTGTAGTCTGGATACAAGATGAGATACGGCAGGACATGAAGGTATACAGGATCTGTATGGTATCCTGCAGTATATTTACCACAGATCTTACAGCTGGGCCTGTAGTCTGGATACAAGATGAGATACGGCAGGACATGGAGGTATACAGGTTCTGTATGGTATCCTGCAGTACATTTACCACAGATGTTACAGCTGGGCCTGTAGCCTGGATACAAGATGAGATACGGCAGGACATGGAGGTATACAGGTTCTGTATGGTATCCTGCAGTACATTTACCACAGATGTTACAGCCGGGCCTGTAGCCTGGATACACGATGAGATACGGCAGGACATGGAGGTATACAGGTTCTGTATGGTATCCTGCAGTACATTTACCACACATGTTACAGCTGGGCCTATATCTGGATACAAGATGAGATACGGCAGGACATGGAGGTATACAAGCTCTGTATGGTATCCTGCAGTACATTTACCACACATGTTACAGCTGGGCCTGTAGCCTGGATACAAGATGAGATACGGCAGGACATGGAGGTATACAGGTTCTGTATGGTATCCTGCAGTACATTTACCACAGATGTTACAGCTAGGCCTGTAGTCTGGATACAAGATGAGATACGGCAGGACATGGAGGTATACAGGTTCTGTATGGTATCCTGCAGTACATTTACCACAGATGTTACAGCTGGGCCTGTAGTCTGGATACAAGATGAGATACGGCAGGACATGGCGGTATACAGGTTCTGTATGGTATCCTGCAGTACATTTACCACAGATGTTACAGCTGGGCCTGTAGCCTGGATACAAGATGAGATACGGCAGGACATGGAGGTGTACAGGTTCTGTATGGTATCCTGCAGTACATTTACCACACATGTTACAGCTGGGCCTGTAGTCTGGATACAGGATGAGATACGGCAGGACATGGAGGTATACAGGTTCTGTATGGTATCCTGCAGTACATTTACCACAGATGTTACAGCCTATAGTCTGGATACAAGATGAGATACGGCAGGACATGGAGGTATACAGGTTCTGTATGGTATCCTGCAGTACATTTACCACAGATGTTACAGCTAGGCCTGTAGTCTGGATACAAGATGAGATACGGCAGGACATGGAGGTATACAGGTTCTGTATGGTATCCTGCAGTACATTTACCACAGATGTTACAGCTGGGCCTGTAGCCTGGATACAAGTTGAGATACGGCAGGACATGGAGGTGTACAGGTTCTGTATGGTATCCTGCAGTACATTTACCACACATGTTACAGCTGGGCCTGTAGTCTGGATACAGGATGAGATACGGCAGGACATGGAGGTATACAGGTTCTGTATGGTATCCTGCAGTACATTTACCACAGATGTTACAGCCTATAGTCTGGATACAAGATGAGATACGGCAGGACATGGAGGTATACAGGTTCTGTATGGTATCCTGCAGTACATTTACCACAGATGTTACAGCTGGGCCTGTAGCCTGGATACAAGATGAGATACGGCAGGACATGGAGGAATACAGGTTCTGTATGGTATCCTGCAGTACATTTACCACAGATGTTACAGCTGGGCCTGTAGTCTGGATACAAGATGAGATACGGCGGGACATGGAGGTATACAGGTTCTGTATGGTATCCTGCAGTACATTTACCACAGATGTTATAGCCGGGCTTGTAGTCTGGATACGAGATGAGATACGGCAGGACATGGAGGTATACAGGATCTGTATGGTATCCTGCAGTACATTTACCACAGATGTTACAGCTGGGCCTGTAGCCTGGATACAAGATGAGATACGGCAGGACATGGAGGTATACAGGTTCTGTATGGTATCCTGCAGTACATTTACCACAGATGTTACAGCCGGGCCTGTAGTCTGGATACAAGATGAGATACGGCAGGACATGGAGGTATACAGGTTCTGTATGGTATCCTGCAGTACATTTACCACACATGTTACCGCTTGGCCTGTAGTCTGGATACAAGATGAGATACGGCAGGACATGGAGGTATACAGGTTCTGTATGGTATCCTGCAGTACATTTACCACACATGTTACAGCTGGGCCTGTAGCCTGGATACAAGATGAGATACGACAGGACATGGAGGTATACAGAATCTGTATGGTATCCTGCAGTACATTTACCACAGATGTTACAGCTGGGCCTGTAGTCTGGATACAAGATGAGATACGGCAGGACATGGAGGTATACAGGTTCTGTATGGTATCCTGCAGTACATTTACCACAGATGTTACAGCAGGCCTGTAGTCTGGATACAAGATGAGATACGGCAGGACATGGAGGTATACAGGTTCTGTATGGTATCCTGCAGTACATTTACCACAGATATTACAGCTGGGCCTGCAGTCTGGATACAAGATGAGATACGGCAGGACATGGAGGTATACAGGTTCTGTATGGTATCCTGCAGTACATTTACCACAGATGTTACAGCTGGGCCTATATCTGGATACAAGATGAGATACGGCAGGACATGGAGGTATACAGGCTCTGTATGGTATCCTGCAGTACATTTACCACAGATATTACAGCTGGGCCTGTAGTCTGGATACAAGATGAGATACGGCAGGACATGGAGGTATACAAGTTCTGTATGGTATCCTGCAGTACATTTACCACAGATCTTACCGCTTGGCCTGTAGTCTGGATACAAGATGAGATACGGCAGGACATGGAGGTATACAGGTTCTGTATGGTATCCTGCAGTACATTTACCACAGACGTTACAGCTGGGCCTGTAGTCTGGATACAAGATGAGATACGGCAGGACATGGAGGTATACAGGTTCTGTATGGTATCCTGCAGTACATTTACCACACATGTTACAGCTGGGCCTGTAGCCTGGATACAAGATGAGATACAGCAGGTCATGGAGGTATACAGGTTCTGTATGGTATCCTGCAGTACATTTACCACAGATGTTACAGCTGGGCCTGTAGTCTGGATACAAGATGAGATACGGCAGGACATGGAGGTATACAGGTTCTGTATGGTATCCTGCAGTACATTTACCACACATGTTACAGCTGGGCCTGTAGCCTGGATACAAGATGAGATACGGCAGGACATGGAGGTATACAGGTTCTGTATGGTATCCTGCAGTACATTTACCACACATGTTACAGCTGGGCCTGTAGCCTGGATACAAGATGAGATACGGCAGGACATGGAGGTATACAGGTTCTGTATGGTATCCTGCAATACATTTACCACAGATGTTACAGCTGGGCCTGTAGCCTGGATACAAGATGAGATACAGCAGGACATGGAGGTATACAGGTTCTGTATGGTATCCTGCAGTACATTTACCACAGATGTTACAGCTGGGCCTGTAGCCTGGATACAAGATGAGATACGGCAGGACATGGAGGTATACAGGTTCTGTATGGTATCCTGCAGTACATTTACCACACATGTTACAGCTGGGCCTGTAGCCTGGATACAAGATGAGATACAGCAGGTCATGGAGGTATACAGGTTCTGTATGGTATCCTGCAGTACATTTACCACAGATGTTACAGCTGGGCCTGTAGTCTGGATACAAGATGAGATACGGCAGGACATGGAGGTATACAGGTTCTGTATGGTATCCTGCAGTACATTTACCACAGATGTTACAGCTGGGCCTGTAGCCTGGATACAAGATGAGATGCGGCAGGACATGGAGGTATACAGGTTCTGTATGGTATCCTGCAGTACATTTACCACAGATGTTACAGCAGGCCTGTAGTCTGGATACAAGATGAGATACGGCAGGACATGGAGGTATACAGGTTCTGTATGGTATCCTGCAGTACATTTACCACAGATGTTACAGCTGGGCCTGTAGTCTGGATACAAGATGAGATATGACAGGACATGGAGGTATACAGGTTCTGTATGGTATCCTGCAGTACATTTACCACAGATGTTACAGCTGGGCCTGTAGTCTGGATACAAGATGAGATACGGCAGGACATGGAGGTATACAGGTTCTGTATGGTATCCTGCAGTACATTTACCACAGATGTTACAGCCGCACCTGTAGTCTGGATACAAGATGAGATACGGCAGGACATGGAGGTATACAGGTTCTGTATGGTATCCTGCAGTACATTTACCACAGACGTTACAGCTGGGCCTGTAGTCTGGATACAAGATGAGATACGGCAGGACATGGAGGTATACAGGTTCTGTATGGTATCCTGCAGTACATTTACCACAGACGTTACAGCTGGGCCTGTAGTCTGGATACAAGATGAGATACGGCAGGACATGGAGGTATACAGGTTCTGTATGGTATCCTGCAGTACATTTACCACACATGTTACAGCTGGGCCTGTAGCCTGGATACAAGATGAGATACAGCAGGACATGGAGGTATACAGGTTCTGTATGGTATCCTGCAGTACATTTACCACAGATGTACCAGCTGGGCCTGTAGTCTGGATACAAGATGAGATACGGCAGGACATGGAGGTATACAGGTTCTGTATGGTATCCTGCAGTACATTTACCACACATGTTACAGCTGGGCCTGTAGCCTGGATACAAGATGAGATACGGCAGGACATGGAGGTATACAGGTTCTGTATGGTATCCTGCAGTACATTTACCACAGATGTTACAGCTGGGCCTGTAGCCTGGATACAAGATGAGATACAGCAGGACATGGAGGTATACAGGTTCTGTATGGTATCCTGCAGTACATTTACCACAGATGTTACAGCTGGGCCTGTAGCCTGGATACAAGATGAGATACGGCAGCACATGGAGGTATACAGGTTCTGTATGGTATCCTGCAGTACATTTACCACAGATGTTACAACTGGGCCTGTAGTCTGGATACAAGATGAGATACGGCGGGACATGGAGGTATACAGGTTCTGTATGGTATCCTGCAGTACATTTACCACAGATGTTACAGCTGGGCCTGTAGCCTGGATACAAGATGAGATACGGCAGGACATGGAGGTATACAGGTTCTGTATGGTATCCTGCAGTACATTTACCACAGATGTTACAGCTGGGCCTGTAGCCTGGATACAAGATGAGATACGGCAGGACATGGAGGTATACAGGTTCTGTATGGTATCCTGCAGTACATTTACCACAGATGTTACAGCTGGGCCTGTAGTCTGGATACAAGATGAGATACGGCAGGACATGGAGGTATACAGGTTCTGTATGGTATCCTGCAGTACATTTACCACAGATGTTACAGCAGGCCTGTAGTCTGGATACAAGATGAGATACGGCAGGACATGGAGGTATACAGGTTCTGTATGGTATCCTGCAGTACATTTACCACAGATATTACAGCTGGGCCTGCAGTCTGGATACAAGATGAGATACGGCAGGACGTGGAGGTATACAGGTTCTGTATGGTATCCTGCAGTACATTTACCACAGATGTTACAGCTGGGCCTGTAGTCTGGATACAAGAAGAGATACGGCAGGACATGGAGGTATACAGGTTCTGTATGGTATCCTGCAGTACATTTACCACAGATGTTACAGCTGGGCCTGTAGCACGGATACAAGATGAGATACGGCAGGACATGGAGGTGTACAGGTTCTGTATGGTATCCTGCAGTACATTTACCACAGATGTTACAGCTGGGCCTATATCTGGATACAAGATGAGATACGGCAGGACATGGAGGTATACAAGCTCTGTATGGTATCCTGCAGTACATTTACCACAGATGTTACAGCCGGGCCTGTAGTCTGGATACAAGATGAGATACGGTAGGACATGGAGGTATACAAGCTCTGTATGGTATCCTGCAGTACATTTACCACAGATGTTACAGCTGGGACTCTAGCCTAGATACAAGATGAGATACGGCAGGACATGGAGGTATACAGGTTCTGTATGGTATCCTGCAGTACATTTACCACAGATGTTACAGCTAGGCCTTTAGTCTGGATACAAGATGAGAAACGGCAGGACATGGAGGTATACAGGTTCTGTATGGTATCCTGCAGTACATTTACCACAGATGTTACAGCTGGGCCTGTAGTCTGGATACAAGATGAGATACGGCAGGACATGGAGGTATACAGGTTCTGTATGGTATCCTGCAGTACATTTACCACAGATGTTACAGCTGGGCCTGTAGCACGGATACAAGATGAGATACGGCAGGACATGGAGGTGTACAGGTTCTGTATGGTATCCTGCAGTACATTTACCACAGATGTTACAGCTGGGCCTGTAGTCTGGATACAGGATGAGATACGGCAGGACATGGAGGTATACAGGTTCTGTATGGTATCCTGCAGTACATTTACCACAGATGTTACAGCCTATAGTCTGGATACAAGATGAGATACGGCAGGACATGGAGGTATACAGGTTCTGTATGGTATCCTGCAGTACATTTACCACAGATGTTACAGCTGGGCCTATATCTGGATACAAGATGAGATACGGCAGGACATGGAGGTATACAAGCTCTGTATGGTATCCTGCAGTACATTTACCACAGATGTTACAGCCGGGCCTGTAGTCTGGATACAAGATGAGATACGGCAGGACATGGAGGTATACAGGATCTGTATGGTATCCTGCAGTACATTTACCACAGATGTTACAGCCGGGCCTGTAGCCTGGATACAAGATGAGATACGGCAGGACATGGAGGTATACAGGTTCTGTATGGTATCCTGCAGTACATTTACCACACATGTTACAGCTGGGCCTATATCTGGATACAAGATGAGATACGGCAGGACATGGAGGTATACAAGCTCTGTATGGTATCCTGCAGTACATTTACCACAGATGTTACAGCCGGGCCTGTAGTCTGGATACAAGATGAGATACGGTAGGACATGGAGGTATACAAGCTCTGTATGGTATCCTGCAGTACATTTACCACAGATGTTACAGCTGGGACTCTAGCCTAGATACAAGATGAGATACGGCAGGACATGGAGGTATACAGGTTCTGTATGGTATCCTGCAGTACATTTACCACAGATGTTACAGCTAGGCCTTTAGTCTGGATACAAGATGAGAAACGGCAGGACATGGAGGTATACAGGTTCTGTATGGTATCCTGCAGTACATTTACCACAGATGTTACAGCTGGGCCTGTAGTCTGGATACAAGATGAGATACGGCAGGACATGGAGGTATACAGGTTCTGTATGGTATCCTGCAGTACATTTACCACAGATGTTACAGCTGGGCCTGTAGCACGGATACAAGATGAGATACGGCAGGACATGGAGGTGTACAGGTTCTGTATGGTATCCTGCAGTACATTTACCACAGATGTTACAGCTGGGCCTGTAGTCTGGATACAGGATGAGATACGGCAGGACATGGAGGTATACAGGTTCTGTATGGTATCCTGCAGTACATTTACCACAGATGTTACAGCCTATAGTCTGGATACAAGATGAGATACGGCAGGACATGGAGGTATACAGGTTCTGTATGGTATCCTGCAGTACATTTACCACAGATGTTACAGCTGGGCCTATATCTGGATACAAGATGAGATACGGCAGGACATGGAGGTATACAAGCTCTGTATGGTATCCTGCAGTACATTTACCACAGATGTTACAGCCGGGCCTGTAGTCTGGATACAAGATGAGATACGGCAGGACATGGAGGTATACAGGATCTGTATGGTATCCTGCAGTACATTTACCACAGATGTTACAGCCGGGCCTGTAGCCTGGATACAAGATGAGATACGGCAGGACATGGAGGTATACAGGTTCTGTATGGTATCCTGCAGTACATTTACCACACATGTTACAGCTGGGCCTATATCTGGATACAAGATGAGATACGGCAGGACATGGAGGTATACAAGCTCTGTATGGTATCCTGCAGTACATTTACCACAGATGTTACAGCCGGGCCTGTAGTCTGGATACAAGATGAGATACGGTAGGACATGGAGGTATACAAGCTCTGTATGGTATCCTGCAGTACATTTACCACAGATGTTACAGCTGGGACTCTAGCCTAGATACAAGATGAGATACGGCAGGACATGGAGGTATACAGGTTCTGTATGGTATCCTGCAGTACATTTACCACAGATGTTACAGCTAGGCCTTTAGTCTGGATACAAGATGAGAAACGGCAGGACATGGAGGTATACAGGTTCTGTATGGTATCCTGCAGTACATTTACCACAGATGTTACAGCTGGGCCTGTAGTCTGGATACAAGATGAGATACGGCAGGACATGGAGGTATACAGGTTCTGTATGGTATCCTGCAGTACATTTACCACAGATGTTACAGCTGGGCCTGTAGCACGGATACAAGATGAGATACGGCAGGACATGGAGGTGTACAGGTTCTGTATGGTATCCTGCAGTACATTTACCACAGATGTTACAGCTGGGCCTGTAGTCTGGATACAGGATGAGATACGGCAGGACATGGAGGTATACAGGTTCTGTATGGTATCCTGCAGTACATTTACCACAGATGTTACAGCCTATAGTCTGGATACAAGATGAGATACGGCAGGACATGGAGGTATACAGGTTCTGTATGGTATCCTGCAGTACATTTACCACAGATGTTACAGCTGGGCCTATAGTCTGGATACAAGATGAGATACGGCAGGACATGGAGGTATACAGGTTCTGTATGGTATCCTGCAGTACATTTACCACAGATGTTACAGCCGAGCCTGTAGCCTGGATACAAGATGAGATACGTCAGGACATGGAGGTATACAGGTTCTGTATGGTATCCTGTAGTACATTTACCACAGATGTTACAGCTGGGCCTGTAGCACGGATACAAGATGAGATACGGCAGGACATGGAGGTGTACAGGTTCTGTATGGTATCCTGCAGTACATTTACCACAGATGCTACAGCTGGGCCTGTAGCACGGATACAAGATGAGATACGGCAGGACATGGAGGTGTACAGGTTCTGTATGGTATCCTGCAGTACATTTACCACAGATGTTACAGCTAGGCCTGTAGTCTGGATAAAGGATGAGATACGGCAGGACATGGAGGTATACAGGTTCTGTATGGTATCCTGCAGTACATTTACCACAGATGTTACAGCCTATAGTCTGGATACAAGATGAGATACGGCAGGACATGGAGGTATACAGGTTCTGTATGGTATCCTGCAGTACATTTACCACAGATGTTACAGCTGGGCCTCTAGCCTGAATACAAGATGAGATACGGCAGGACATGGAGGTATACAGGTTCTGTATGGTATCCTGCAGTACATTTACCACAGATGTTACAGCTGGACCTGTAGTCTTGATACAGGATGAGATACGGCAGGACATGGAGGTATACAGGTTCTGTATGGTATCCTGCAGTACATTTACCACAGATGTTACAGCCGGGCCTGTAGTCTGGAAACAAGATGAGATACGGCAGGACATGGAGGTATACAAGGTCTGTATGGTATCCTGCAGTACATTTACCACAGATGTTACAGCCGGGCCTGTAGTCTGGATACAAGATGAGATACGGCAGGACATGGAGGTATACAGGATCTGTATGGTATCCTGCAGTACATTTACCACAGATGTTACAGCCGGGCCTGTAGCCTGGATACAAGATGAGATACGGCAGGACATGGAGGTATACAGGTTCTGTATGGTATCCTGCAGTACATTTACCACACATGTTACAGCTGGGCCTATATCTGGATACAAGATGAGATACGGCAGGACATGGAGGTATACAAGCTCTGTATGGTATCCTGCAGTACATTTACCACAGATGTTACAGCCGGGCCTGTAGTCTGGATACAAGATGAGATACGGTAGGACATGGAGGTATACAAGCTCTGTATGGTATCCTGCAGTACATTTACCACAGATGTTACAGCTGGGCCTCTAGCCTGGATACAAGATGAGATACGGCAGGACATGGAGGTATACAGGTTCTGTATGGTATCCTGCAGTACATTTACCACAGATGTTACAGCTAGGCCTTTAGTCTGGATACAAGATGAGAAACGGCAGGACATGGAGGTATACAGGTTCTGTATGGTATCCTGCAGTACATTTACCACAGATGTTACAGCTGGGCCTGTAGTCTGGATACAAGATGAGATACGGCAGGACATGGAGGTATACAGGTTCTGTATGGTATCCTGCAGTACATTTACCACAGATGTTACAGCTGGGCCTGTAGCACGGATACAAGATGAGATACGGCAGGACATGGAGGTGTACAGGTTCTGTATGGTATCCTGCAGTACATTTACCACAGATGTTACAGCTGGGCCTGTAGTCTGGATACAGGATGAGATACGGCAGGACATGGAGGTATACAGGTTCTGTATGGTATCCTGCAGTACATTTACCACAGATGTTACAGCCTATAGTCTGGATACAAGATGAGATACGGCAGGACATGGAGGTATACAGGTTCTGTATGGTATCCTGCAGTACATTTACCACAGATGTTACAGCTGGGCCTATAGTCTGGATACAAGATGAGATACGGCAGGACATGGAGGTATACAGGTTCTGTATGGTATCCTGCAGTACATTTACCACAGATGTTACCGCTTGGCCTGTAGTCTGGATACAAGATGAGATACGGCAGGACATGGAGGTATACAGGTTCTGTATGGTATCCTGCAGTACATTTGCCACAGATGTTACAGCTGGGCCTCTAGCCTGGATACAAGATGAGATACGGCAGGACATGGAGGTATACAGGTTCTGTATGGTATCCTGCAGTACATTTACCACAGATGTTACAGCTGGGCCTGTAGTCTGGATACAGGATGAGATACGGCAGGACATGGAGGTATACAGGTTCTGTATGGTATCCTGCAGTACATTTACCACAGATGTTACAGCTGTGCCTGTAGTCTGGATACAAGATGAGATACGGCAGGACATGGAGGTATACAGGTTCTGTATGGTATCCTGCAGTACATTTACCATAGATGTTACAGCTGGGCCTCTAGCTTGGATACAAGATGAGATACGGCAGGAAATGGAGGTATACAGGTTCTGTATAGTATCCTGCAGTACATTTACCACACAAGTTACAGCTGGTCTGTAGTCTGGATACAAGATGAGATACGGCAGGACATGGAGGTATACAGGTTCTGTATGGTATCCTGCAGTACATTTACCACAGATGTTACAGCCGGGCCTGTAGTCTGGATACAAGATGGGATACGGCAGGACATGGAGGTATACAGGTTCTGTATGGTATCCTGCAGTACATTTACCACAGATGTTACAGCTGGGCCTGTAGCCTGGATACAAGATGAGATACGGCAGGACATGGAGGTATACAGGTTCTGTATGGTATCCTGCAGTACATTTACCACAGATGTTACAGCTGGGCCTGTAGTCTGGATACAGGATGAGATACGGCAGGACATGGAGGTATACAGGTTCTGTATGGTATCCTGCAGTACATTTACCACAGATGTTACAGCCTATAGTCTGGATACAAGATGAGATACGGCAGGACATGGAGGTATACGGGTTCTGTATGGTATCCTGCAGTACATTTACCACAGATGTTACAGCTGGGCCTGTAGTCTGGATACAAGATGAGATATGGCGGGACATGGAGGTATACAGGTTCTGTATGGTATCCTGCAGTACATTTACCACAGACGTTACAGCTGGGCCTGTAGTCTGGATACAAGATGAGATACGGCAGGACATGGAGGTATACAGGCTCTGTATGGTATCCTGCAGTACATTTACCACACACGTTACAGCTGGGCCTATAGTCTAGATACAAGATGAGATACGGCAGGACATGGAGGTATACAGGTTCTGTATGGTATCCTGCTGTACATTTACCACAGATGTTACAGCCTATAGTCTGGATACAAGATGAGATACGGCAGGACATGGAGGTATACAGGCTCTGTATGGTACCCTGCAGTACATTTACCACAGATGTTATAGCCGGGCCTGTAGTCTGGATACAAGATAAGATACGGCAGGACATGGAGGTATACAGGTTCTGTATGGTATCCTGCAGTACATTTACCACAGATGTTACAGCTGGGCCTGTAGTCTGGATACAAGATGAGATACAGCAGGACATGGAGGTATACGGGTTCTGTATGGTATCCTGCAGTACATTTACCACAGATGTTACAGCTGGGCCTGTAGCCTGGATACAAGATGAGATACGGCAGGACACGGAGGTATACAGCCTCTGTATGGTATCCTGCAGTACATTTACCACAGATGTTACAGCTGGGCCTGTAGCCTGGATACAAGATGAGATACGGCAGGACACGGAGGTATACAGGCTCTGTATGGTATCCTGCAGTACATTTACCACAGATGTTACAGCCGGGCCTGTAGCCTGGATACAAGATGAGATACGGCAGCACATGGAGGTATACAGGTTCTGTATGGTATCCTGCAGTACATTTACCACACATGTTACAGCTGGGCCTATATCTGGATACAAGATGAGATACGGCAGGACATGGAGGTATACAAGCTCTGTATGGTATCCTGCAGTACATTTACCACAGATGTTACAGCCGGGCCTGTAGTCTGTATACAAGATGAGATACGGTAGGACATGGAGGTATACAAGCTCTGTATGGTATCCTGCAGTACATTTACCACAGATGTTACAGCTGGGCCTCTAGCCTGGATACAAGATGAGATACGGCAGGACATGGAGGTATACAGGTTCTGTATGGTATCCTGCAGTACATTTACCACAGATGTTACAGCTAGGCCTTTAGTCTGGATACAAGATGAGAAACGGCAGGACATGGAGGTATACAGGTTCTGTATGGTATCCTGCAGTACATTTACCACAGATGTTACAGCCGGGCCTGTAGCCTGGATACAAGATGAGATACGGCAGGACATGGAGGTATACAGGTTCTGTATGGTATCCTGCAGTACATTTACCACAGATGTTACAGCTGGGCCTGTAGTCTGGATACAAGATGAGATACGGCAGGACATGGAGGTATACAGGTTCTGTATGGTATCCTGCAGTACATTTACCACAGATGTTACAGCTGGGCCTGTAGCACGGATACAAGATGAGATACGGCAGGACATGGAGGTGTACAGGTTCTGTATGGTATCCTGCAGTACATTTACCACAGATGTTACAGCTGGGCCTGTAGTCTGGATACAGGATGAGATACGGCAGGACATGGAGGTATACAGGTTCTGTATGGTATCCTGCAGTACATTTACCACAGATGTTACAGCCTATAGTCTGGATACAAGATGAGATACGGCAGGACATGGAGGTATACAGGTTCTGTATGGTATCCTGCAGTACATTTACCACAGATGTTACAGCTGGGCCTATAGTCTGGATACAAGATGAGATACGGCAGGACATGGAGGTATACAGGTTCTGTATGGTATCCTGCAGTACATTTACCAGAGATGTTACAGCCGAGCCTGTAGCCTGGATACAAGATGAGATACGGCAGGACATGGAGGTATACAGGTTCTGTATGGTATCCTGCAGTACATTTACCACAGATGTTACAGCTGGGCCTCTAGCCTGGATACAAGATGAGATACGGCAGGACATGGAGGTATACAGGTTCTGTATGGTATCCTGCAGTACATTTACCACACATGTTACAGCTGGGCCTGTAGTCTGGATACAGGATGAGATATGGCAGGACATGGAGGTATACAGGTTCTGTATGGTATCCTGCAGTACATTTACCACAGATGTTACAGCCGGGCCTGTAGTCTGGATACAAGATGAGATACGGCAGGACATGGAGGTATACAAGCTCTGTATGGTATCCTGCAGTACATTTACCACAGATGTTACAGCCGGGCCTGTAGTCTGGATACAAGATGAGATACGGCAGGACATGGAGGTATACAGGATCTGTATGGTATCCTGCAGTACATTTACCACAGATGTTACAGCCGGGCCTGTAGCCTGGATACAAGATGAGATACGGCAGGACATGGAGGTATACAGGTTCTGTATGGTATCCTGCAGTACATTTACCACACATGTTACAGCTGGGCCTATATCTGGATACAAGATGAGATACGGCAGGACATGGAGGTATACAAGCTCTGTATGGTATCCTGCAGTACATTTACCACAGATGTTACAGCCGGGCCTGTAGTCTGGATACAAGATGAGATACGGTAGGACATGGAGGTATACAAGCTCTGTATGGTATCCTGCAGTACATTTACCACAGATGTTACAGCTGGGCCTCTAGCCTGGATACAAGATGAGATACGGCAGGACATGGAGGTATACAGGTTCTGTATGGTATCCTGCAGTACATTTACCACAGATGTTACAGCTAGGCCTTTAGTCTGGATACAAGATGAGAAACGGCAGGACATGGAGGTATACAGGTTCTGTATGGTATCCTGCAGTACATTTACCACAGATGTTACAGCTGGGCCTGTAGTCTGGATACAAGATGAGATACGGCAGGACATGGAGGTATACAGGTTCTGTATGGTATCCTGCAGTACATTTACCACAGATGTTACAGCTGGGCCTGTAGCACGGATACAAGATGAGATACGGCAGGACATGGAGGTGTACAGGTTCTGTATGGTATCCTGCAGTACATTTACCACAGATGTTACAGCTGGGCCTGTAGTCTGGATACAGGATGAGATACGGCAGGACATGGAGGTATACAGGTTCTGTATGGTATCCTGCAGTACATTTACCACAGATGTTACAGCCTATAGTCTGGATACAAGATGAGATACGGCAGGACATGGAGGTATACAGGTTCTGTATGGTATCCTGCAGTACATTTACCACAGATGTTACAGCTGGGCCTATAGTCTGGATACAAGATGAGATACGGCAGGACATGGAGGTATACAGGTTCTGTATGGTATCCTGCAGTACATTTACCACAGATGTTACAGCCGAGCCTGTAGCCTGGATACAAGATGAGATACGGCAGGACATGGAGGTATACAGGTTCTGTATGGTATCCGGCAGTACATTTGCCACAGATGTTACAGCTGGGCCTCTAGCCTGGATACAAGATGAGATACGGCAGGACATGGAGGTATACAGGTTCTGTATGGTATCCTGCAGTACATTTACCACAGATGTTACAGCTGGGCCTGTAGTCTGGATACAGGATGAGATACGGCAGGACATGGAGGTATACAGGTTCTGTATGGTATCCTGCAGTACATTTACCACAGATGTTACAGCTGGGCCTGTAGTCTGGATACAAGATGAGATACGGCAGGACATGGAGGTATACAGGTTCTGTATGGTATCCTGCAGTACATTTACCACAGATGTTACAGCTGGGCCTCTAGCTTGGATACAAGATGAGATAAGGCAGGAAATGGAGGTATACAGGTTCTGTATAGTATCCTGCAGTACATTTACCACACAAGTTGCAGCTGGTCTGTAGTCTGGATACAAGATGAGATACGGCAGGACATGGAGGTATACAGGTTCTGTATGGTATCCTGCAGTACATTTACCACAGATGTTACAGCCGGGCCTGTAGTCTGGATACAAGATGGGATACGGCAGGACATGGAGGTATACAGGTTCTGTATGGTATCCTGCAGTACATTTACCACAGATGTTACAGCTGGGCCTGTAGCCTGGATACAAGATGAGATACGGCAGGACATGGAGGTATACAGGTTCTGTATGGTATCCTGCAGTACATTTACCACAGATGTTACAGCTGGGCCTGTAGCCTGGATACAAGATGAGATACAGCATGACATGGAGGTATACAGGTTATTTACCACAGATGTTACAGCTGGACCTGTAGTCTGGATACAAGATGAGATACGGCAGGACATGGAGGTATACAGGTTCTGTATGGTATCCCGCAGTACATTTACCACAGATGTTACAGCTGGGCCTATAGTCTGGATACAGGATGAGATACGGCAGGACATGGAGGTATACAGGTTCTGTATGGTATCCTGCAGTACATTTACCACAGATGTTACAGCCTATAGTCTGGATACAAGATGAGATACGGCAGGACATGGAGGTATACAGGTTCTGTATGGTATCCTGCAGTACATTTACCACAGATGTTACAGCTGGGCCTGTAGTCTGGATACAAGATGAGATATGGCGGGACATGGAGGTATACAGGTTCTGTATGGTATCCTGCAGTACATTTACCACAGACGTTACAGCTGGGCCTGTAGTCTGGATACAAGATGAGATACGGCAGGACATGGAGGTATACAGGCTCTGTATGGTATCCTGCAGTACATTTACCACAGACGTTACAGCTGGGCCTATAGTCTAGATACAAGATGAGATACGGCAGGACATGGAGGTATACAGGTTCTGTATGGTATCCTGCTGTACATTTACCACAGATGTTACAGCCTATAGTCTGGATACAAGATGAGATACGGCAGGACATGGAGGTATACAGGCTCTGTATGGTACCCTGCAGTACATTTACCACAGATGTTATAGCCGGGCCTGTAGTCTGGATACAAGATGAGATACGGCAGGACATGGAGGTATACAGGTTCTGTATGGTATCCTGCAGTACATTTACCACAGATGTTACAGCTGGGCCTGTAGTCTGGATACAAGATGAGATACAGCAGGACATGCAGGTATACGGGTTCTGTATGGTATCCTGCAGTACATTTACCACAGATGTTACAGCTGGGCCTGTAGCCTGGATACAAGAGGAGATACGGCAGGACATGGAGGTATACAGCTTCTGTATGGTATCCTGCAGTACATTTACCACAGATGTTACAGCTGGGCCTGTAGCCTGGATACAAGATGAGATACGGCAGGACACGGAGGTATACAGGCTCTGTATGGTATCCTGCAGTACATTTACCACAGATGTTACAGCTGGGCCTGTAGCCTGGATACAAGATGAGATACGGCAGGACACGGAGGTATACAGGCTCTGTATGGTATCCTGCAGTACATTTACCACAGATGTTACAGCTGGGCCTGTAGTCTGGATACAAGATGAGATACGGCAGGACATGGAGGTATACAGGTTATTTACCACAGATGTTACAGCTGGGCCTGTAGTCTGGATACAAGATGAGATACGGCAGGACATGGAGGTATACAGGTTCTGTATGGTATCCTGCAGTACATTTACCACAGATGTTACAGCTGGGCCTGTAGCCTGGATACAAGATGAGATACGACAGGACATGGAGGTATACAGGTTCTGTATGGTATCCTGCAGTACATTTACCACAGATGTTACAGCTGGGCCTGTACATCCTGCACACTTGTAGGTTGGTGACGTCCCAGCTGGTCCTATAAATGGTGGATTGGTGATAAATCTGGTGACCGGGCAGGACCAGGAAGTGTAATCTGGTAGAGACATTCCTGGGGAACCCTTGTGTGTGTGGGCGAGCATTATCCTGCTGGTATCAGTTGTCCGCCCTGCCATGAGAGACAACACATGTGGCCACAGGATGTCCTGTACATATCACTGAGCTGTTCGTGTCACTACTAGGGGGACCGACTGTCCTATGTGATGGCCCCCACATCATCACACCAGCAGGGGGCAGTGTGTCACTCCAAAGTACAGGCAGGATTGAAGCGCTCACCACGAGGCCTCCATAGTCCAGCCTCACTATCAGCAGATCCCAAACACATCCTGGCTCCAGTACTATAGACGTAATGGGCACCATGACACCTTATTTTCTTCTGCTAAGTTCCTGGAAATGGTGCAGGCAGAGACAGGAGGTGTAATGAAGGCGCCCCCTGTGTCTGGATGGTGGACATGTAGACTGTGCTTGCCCCTGGATCGCTCCAAAAAACATTTGTCTTTACCTTGCACTGTTGAGTGCGATGTGACTTTAATTGGAGCAAACCATTTGGGCAGTGAGCAGAGCAGTTGGTACATCCCATGATTTAGGACCCCTAGATAGGGAGAAGGAGGGGGCAGTCGGCTCTTTGTCTCTGAATTAGGAGAGTGTGAGGTCAAAGTCAGAAGATGGGAGAAATCCCTGCTCATTCCTGTGTGCAACAGAAGACTGAGGGGACGGTTATATGCAGGGGCTAGAAGCTACCGTGTTTCTCCAAAAATAAGCCCTACTCCAAAAATAAGCCCTAGCTAATTTAACCCCTTCCTGACATCTGCTGTGCGATTACAGCGGATGCCGGGTCCTTAAAGATGGCGGCCACTCTGCTGCAGAGCGGTTACCATAGCTGCCGTACCGGGTCTCTGCGGAGACCTGGAGTTAATGCCCGCGGTCACTGTCTACCCTGATCACGGGCATTGTTCAGCGTGACTCCCTCTCCTGCCCAACAAAGTAGCACAACCCAGAGTTAATGCCTGCAATCAGAGTGGACATTGCTAAGTGTGATCTCCGCGCGTCCCCCAGCAGTCCCTAGGGCCGGTCCCCACCCCCTATAGCTACTATACTGGGTGTCCGTTGTACTGGAGACCCGCAGTTAATGCCCATGATCAGTGGACTCTGATCGCGGGCACTATTGAGTCTGCCAGTCCATCCCCCCCCCCTCCAAATCGACCCCCAAAGCAGAGGAACTATCCCCGGGGCCGGTCCCCACCAGCCCCTTACCTTTCACGTTGCAGGTCGGCTCCCGCAGGTGAGATCGTTATGAAGTCTCCCAGGCCTGCCATAGGAATATTACTATTGAGGTCCAGCCTCATTAGTAATGTAGATAATCTCCCATAGACTGCAGTAGGCTGTATTGCAGTGTATGGGATGATTGCAGGTTCAATCCCCCAAGGAGGGGTTAATAGTAAAAGAAAAAAAAAAAATTAAGAAATATAAAAAAAAACAATAAAATTTCAAGCCTCTCCCACTTTCACTAGAATACATATAAAACTAAAATTTTACTGTGACACATATACACATGAGGTATCCCTGTGTGCGAAAACGCCCGCTCTACAAACTTATAAAAATATTTTACCTCTATGGTGAATGCCGTAGCGGGAAAAAAAATCAAAAGTGCCGAACTGCTGCTTTTCTGCTATTTCACCTCTGATAAAAGTTAAGACCTACCACAAAAATAAGCCCTAGCCCTTTTTTCAGAGAAAAAAAAATTATATAAGACCCTGTCTTATTTTCGGAGAAACACAGTAGCAAAGACTGGGCCCCATAGCAAACTTTTCACTTGGGGCTTCCTCCCACAGAATAGCGCCCCTTTTCCTGGCCCCCACAAATAGAACACCCCATTTCCACACACTATAATGTCCCATAGTGGCCCCTGCACACGGTATAATGTCCCATAGCGGCCCCTGCACACAGTATAATGTCCCATAGTGGCCCCTCCACACAGTATAATGTCACATAGCGGCCCCTACACACAGTATAATGTTCCATAGTGGCCCCTGCACACAGTATAATGTCACATAGCGGCCCCTGCACACAGTATAATGTTCCATAGTGGCCCATGCACACAGTATAATGTTCCATAGTGGCCCCTGCACACAGTATAATGTCCCATAGTGGCCCCTCCACACGGTATAATGTCACATAGCGGCCCCTGCACACAGTATAATGTCCCATAGCGGCCCCTACACACAGTATAATGTCACATAGCGGCCCCTGCACACAGTATAATGTTCCATAGCGGCCCCTGCACACAGTATAATGTCCCATAGTGGCCCCTACACACAGTATAATGTTCCATAGCGGCCGCTCCACACAGTATAATGTCCCATAGCGGCCCCTACACACAGTATAATGTCACATAGCGGCCCCTGCACACAGTATAATGTCACATAGCGGCCCCTCCACACAGTATAATGTCACATAGCGGCCCCTCCACACAGTATAATGTCACATAGCGGCCCCTTCACACAGTATAATGTCACATAGCGGCCCCTCCACACAGTATAATGTCCCATAGCGGCCCCTTCACACAGTATAATGTCACATAGCGGCCCCTACACACAGTATAATGTCACATAGCGGCCCCTCCACACAGTATAATGTTCCATAGCGGCCCCTGCACACAGTATAATGTCCCATAGTGGCCCCTACACACAGTATAATGTTCCATAGCGGCCCCTGCACACAGTATAATGTTCCATAGTGGCCCCTGCACACAGTATAATGTCTCATAGTGGCCCCTACACACAGTATAATGTCACATAGCGGCCCCTGCACACAGTATAATGTCCCATAGTGGCCCCTACACACAGTATAATGTTCCATAGTGGCCCCTGCACACAGTGTAATGTCTCATAGTGGCCCCTACACACAGTATAATGTTCCATAGTGGCCCCTGCACACAGTATAATGTCCCATAGTGGCCCCTACACACAGTATAATGTTCCATAGTGGACCCTACACACAGTATAATGTCACATAGCGGCCCCTGCACACAGTATAATGTTCCATAGTGGCCCCTGCACACAGTATAATGTCTCATAGTGGCCCCTACACACAGTATAATGTTCCATAGCGGCCCCTGCACACAGTATAATGTCCCATAGCGGCCCCTGCACACAGTATAATGTCCCATAGCGGCCCCTGCACACAGTATAATGTCTCATAGTGGCCCCTACACACAGTATAATGTCACATAGCGGCCCCTGCACACAGTATAATGTTCCATAGTGGCCCCTGCACACAGTATAATGTCCCATAGTGGCCCCTACACACAGTATAATGTCACATAGTGGCCCCTACACACAGTATAATGTCACATAGCGGCCCCTTCACACAGTATAATGTCCCATAGTGGCCCCTGCACACAGTATAATGTCTCATAGTGGCCCCTACACACAGTATAATGTTCCATAGCGGCCCCTGCACACAGTATAATGTTCCATAGCGGCCCCTGCACACAGTATCAATGGGGTCACAGCCGGTAACAGCCTATTTAAAAAAAAAAAAAGCAGCGAGGGCCCGCCAGGCCCCCTCAGGTCCCCATAGCAGCCTCTACGGCTGTTACGGTGGTTCTTAACACCACTGGTAATAGAAACCGCACAGCTACAACCCTGCCTGTTGGCCTCAGGTCAGACAGGGAATCTGTTTGTGGCTCTGCAGCCTGGGCATTACAGATGCTTTTCTGACGCCACACTGTACAGAGGAAGACACAGAGCGATGGCGGCGTACCAGCTTGGCTCTGGAGTCTCACTCCTGCACTTATCATCATGGACACTCCAACCACCATTAGGCTCAGTACTACTAGGACATGCCCCGATGTGAGCACTACTACCACCATCATCATCATCATCATAAACCCTGCACTGTACCAGTGTATCACCATCTTGTGGTCATTGATAGTACTGCAGTTTTCTTCACATTCAAAAAGCAAGATCCACATTGGTCACATATTTTTACATAATCTGTTTGAGAGATTGGTGTAATACTCTGCAGGATAGATCACTATGTATCAGGGAGAGGACAGAGCGATGTTCTGCAGGTCTGTAGAGAGGTCAGTGGTGTAATACTCTGCAGGATACATCACTATGAACCAGGAGGTAGAGAGGACAGAGCGATGTTCTGCAGATCTGTAGAGAGGTCAGTGGTGTAATACTCTGCAGGATAGATCACTATGTATCAGAGAGGACAGAGCGATGTTCTGCAGATGTGTAGAGAGGTCAGTGGTGTAATACTCTGCAGGATAGATCACTATGTATCAGGAGGTAGAGAGGACAGAGCGATGTTCTGCAGTAGAGAGGTCAGTGGTGTAATACTCTGCAGGATAGATCACTATGTATCAGGAGGTAGAGAGGACAGAGCGATGTTCTGCAGGTCTGTAGAGAGGTCAGTGGTGTAATACTCTGCAGGATAGATCACTATGTATCAGGGGGTAGAGAGGACAGAGCGATGTTCTGCAGATCTGTAGAGAGGTCAGTGGTGTAATACTCTGCAGGATAGGTCACTATGTATCAGGAGGTAGAGAGGACAGAGCGATGTTCTGCAGATCTGTAGAGAGGTCAGTGGTGTAATACTCTGCAGGATAGATCACTATGTATCAGGAGGTAGAGAGGACAGAGCGATGTTCTGCAGTAGAGAGGTCAGTGGTGTAATACTCTGCAGGATAGATCATTATGTATCAGGAGGTAGAGAGGACAGAGCGATGTTCTGCAGTTCTGTAGAGAGGTCAGTGGTGTAATACTCTGCAGGATAGATCACTATGTATCAGGAGGTAGAGAGGACAGAGCGATGTTCTGCAGATGTGTAGAGAGGTCAGTGGTGTAATACTCTGCAGGATAGATCACTATGTATCAGAGGGTAGAGAGGACAGCGCGATGTTCTGCAGTAGAGAGGTCAGTGGTGTAATACTCTGCAGGATAGATCACTATGTATCAGGGAGAGGACAGAGCGATGTTCTGCAGGTCTGTAGAGAGGTCAGTGGTGTAATACTCTGCAGGATAGATCACTATGTATCAGGAGGTAGAGAGGACAGAGCGATGTTCTGCAGATCTGTAGAGGGGTCAGTGGTGTAATACTCTGCAGGATAGATCACTATGTATCAGGAGGTAGAGAGGACAGAGCGATGTTCTGCAGGTCTGTAGAGAGGACAGTGGTGTAATACTCTGCAGGATAGATCACTATGTATCAGGGGGTAGAGAGGACAGAGCGATGTTCTGCAGATCTGTAGAGGTCAGTGGTGTAATACTCTGCAGGATAGATCACTATGTATCAGGGGGTAGAGAGGACAGAGCGATGTTCTGCAGATCTGTAGAGAGGTCAGTGGTGTAATACTCTGCAGGATAGATCACTATGTATTAGGAGGTAGAGAGGACAGAGCGATGTTCTGCAGTAGAGAGGACAGTGGTGTAATACTCTGCAGGACAGATCACTATGTACCAGGAGGTGCGATGTTCTGCAGATACCAGTGGTGTAATACTCTGCAGGATAGATCACTATGTACCAGGAGGTGCGATGTTCTGCAGATGCCAGTGGTGTAATACTCTGCAGGATAGATCACTATGTATCAGGAGGTAGAGAGGACAGAGCGATGTTCTGCAGGTCTGTAGAGGTCAGTGGTGTAATACTCTGCAGGATAGATCACTATGTATCAGGAGGTAGAGAGGACAGAGCGATGTTCTGCAGATGTGTAGAGAGGTCAGTGGTGTAATACTCTGCAGGATAGATCACTATGTATCAGGAGGTAGAGAGGACAGAGCGATGTTCTGCAGTAGAGAGGTCAGTGGTGTAATACTCTGCAGCATAGATCACTATGTATCAGGGGTTAGAGAGGACAGAGCGATGTTCTGCAGTAGAGAGGTCAGTGGTGTAATACTCTGCAGCATAGATCACTATGTATCAGGAGGTAGAGAGGACAGAGCGATGTTCTGCAGGTCTGTAGAGAGGTCAGTGGTGTAATACTCTGCAGGATAGATCACTATGTATCAGGAGGTAGAGAGGACAGAGCGATGTTCTGCAGATCTGTAGAGAGGTCAGTGGTGTAATACTCTGCAGGATAGATCACTATGTATCAGGAGGTAGCGAGGACAGAGCGATGTTCTGCAGTAGAGAGGTCAGTGGTGTAATACTCTGCAGGATAGATCACTATGTATCAGGAGGTAGAGAGGACAGAACAATGTTCTGCAGATGTGTAGAGAGGTCAGTGGTGTAATACTCTGCAGGACAGATCACTATGTACCAGGAGGTGCGATGTTCTGCAGATACCAGTGGTGTAATACTCTGCAGGATAGATCACTATGTACCAGGAGGTGCGATGTTCTGCAGATGCCAGTGGTGTAATACTCTGCAGGATAGATCACTATGTACCAGGAGGTGCGATGTTCTGCAGATACCAGTGGTGTAATACTCTGCAGGATAGATCACTATGTACCAGGAGGTGCGATGTTCTGCAGATGTGTAGAGGGGTCAGTGGTGTAATACTCTGCAGGATAGATCACTATGTACCAGGAGGTAGAGAGGACAGAGCGATGTTCTGCAGATGTGTAGAGAGGTCAGTGGTGTAATACTCTGCAGGATAGATCACTATGTATCAGGAGGTAGAGAGGACAGAGCGATGTTCTGCAGATGTGTAGAGGGGTCAGTGGTGTAATACTCTGCAGGATAGATCACTATGTATCAGGAGGTAGAGAGGACAGAGCGATGTTCTGCAGATGTGTAGAGAGGTCAGTGGTGTAATACTCTGCAGGATAGATCACTATGTATCAGGAGGTAGAGAGGACAGAGCGATGTTCTGCAGATGTGTAGAGGGGTCAGTGGTGTAATACTCTGCAGGATAGATCACTATGTATCAGGAGGTAGAGAGGACAGAGCGATGTTCTGCAGATCTGTAGAGGTCAGTGGTGTAATACTCTGCAGGATAGATCACTATGTATCAGGAGGTAGAGAGGACAGAGCGATGTTCTGCAGATGTGTAGAGAGGTCAGTGGTGTAATACTCTGCAGGACAGATCACTATGTACCAGGAGGTGCGATGTTCTGCAGATACCAGTGGTGTAATACTCTGCAGGATAGATCACTATGTACCAGGAGGTGCGATGTTCTGCAGATACCAGTGGTGTAATACTCTGCAGGATAGATCACTATGTACCAGGAGGTGCGATGTTCTGCAGATCGGACTCCTTACAGATGACTTTTGGCCTCACTGATTTTGTCTTTTATTATAAAACACAATGTACACATCTGGCAGTGTCTGGTCATGCACACAGCGCCACCTATAATACTGATACGGTACTGCAACAACAGGAGACACTGGACACCCCCCACCCCATATATCAGTGGCTGGACACACGGACACGTATCGTGCTCACACACATGGTCACAGTCACACGTGTGCCACGCGGCTCGTCCATCATGGCGGCAGTGGAGGACTCCTGCAGCGCTGCGTCCTGTCCTCCGGCAGTGGTCACATCTGTCTCTATGTACAAGTGGCTTCACATTATAAAAGGGGTAACAGTCGTCCAGTCCGCCCCGGCTCCTCACGCCCGGCGGCCATCTTGGCTTATGGTTCAATAAGTCCTGTTTGGTCCCATGTGGCAGTGCTGGAGAGGTAGAAGATGGCGACCAGAAAATCCGTCATGACCCCCATACAAAAAGAAGATGGCAGTCTGTCTGCTTGTACAGCGGGGGGCCGCTCAGACATCGGAGGCCGCGTCTGCTCCCCCCGTTGGGCGTCAGGTTGACGCTGTTGTTGTCTACGTCCATTTTGCCGCCGGCTCTGCAGGGGACACAGCACGGCTTTGTGATGCTCCTGCTGTACTGGCAGAAGCCATTGAGCGGCGCCGTCTCCTGCTTTTTGTGGCCGGCCAGTTTGTCGGCGTCGGGCGTGCTGCAGCTCTGGATTTTACTTTTTGCTCTAATCTGGTCCCGGCAGGTGTACAGCGCCAGACACACGCACCCGCACAGCGTCAGCGTCAGCAGCACCGTCACCGCCACAAACGGCTTGTAGTAGTCGTGTTCTTCGCTGCTGAAGGAGACGCCGTTCTCGAAGGCCATGTTACTGTCTCCATTGAAGGCGCCCCTGTGGCTGATGCCCACCCCGTTCTGGTCCTTGATCCAGTACTGAGCCGCCTTGTACTTAAACCCGTTCTCATTGGCCCAGCACTCGTAGGGACCCAGGGTTTCACTCTTCACTATGACAACCAGACTGCCTGCGGGGGTGACCACCGGCTTGTCCAGCGACTGTCCGAGGTGTCTCCAGGTGTAGGTGGCGAGAGAAGAAAGCTGAGGGCAGAGCAGCTCAACAATGGAGTTATACGGGAGGCTGAAGTTAGCGACTGCAAGAAAGGGAAAGAATACAAATATTATTCATGAGAGCCGTGACATCATAGAGGATAGCCAATCACTAGCAAGCAGCGGTGACATCACTGAGAATACAGCCTATCCATATACTAGAGATCAGCAGTGACATCACTGAGAATACAGCCTATCCATATACTAGAGATCAGCAGTGACATCACTGAGAATACAGCCTATCCATATACTAGAGAGCAGTGACATCACTGAGAATACAGCCTATCCATATACTAGAGATCAGCAGCTGTGACATCACTGAGAATACAGCCTATCCATATACTAGAGAGCAGTGACATCACTGAGAATACAGCCTATCCATATACTAGAGATCAGCAGTGACATCACTGAGAATACAGCCTATCCATATACTAGAGAGCGGCGGTGACATCACTGAGAATACAGCCTATCCATATACTAGAGAGCGGCAGTGACATTACTGAGAATACAGCCTATCCATATACTAGAGAGCGGCAGTGACATTACTGAGAATACAGCCTATCCATATACTAGAGAGCGGCGGTGACATCACTGAGAATACAGCCTATCCATATACTAGAGAGCGGCGGTGACATCACTGAGAATACAGCCTATCCATATACTAGAGAGCGGTGACATCACTGAGAATACAGCCAATCCATATACTAGAGAGCAGTGACATCACTGAGAATACAGCCTATCCATATACTAGAGAGCGGTGACATCACTGAGAATACAGCCTATCCATATACTAGAGAGCGGTGACATCACTGAGAATACAGCCTATCCATATACTAGAGATCAGCAGTGACATCACTGAGAATACAGCCTATCCATATACTAGAGAGCAGCGGTGACATCACTGAGAATACAGCCTATCCATATACTAGAGATCAGCAGTGACATCACTGAGAATACAGCCTATCCATATACTAGAGAACGGCAGTGACATCACTGAGAATACAGCCTATCCATATACTAGAGAGCAGTGGTGACATCACTGAGTATACAGCCTATCCATATACTAGAGAGCAGTGACATCACTGAGAATACAGCCTATCCATATACTAGAGAGCGGCGGTGACATCACTGAGAATACAGCCTATCCATATACTAGAGAGCAGCGGTGACATCACTGAGAATACAGCCTATCCATATACTAGAGAGCAGCGGTGACATCACTGAGTATACAGCCTATCCATATACTAGAGAGCTGCAGTGACATCACTGTTAATACAGCCTATCCATATACTAGAGAGCAGCAGTGACATCACTGAGAATACAGCCTATCCATATACTAGAGAGCGGCGGTGACATCACTGAGAATACATCCTATCCATATACTAGAGAGCAGTGACATCACTGAGAATACAGCCTATCCATATACTAGAGATCAGCAGTGACATCACTGAGAATACAGCCTATCCATATACTAGAGAGCGGCGGTGACATCACTGAGAATACAGCCTATCCATATACTAGAGATCAGCAGTGACATCACTGAGAATACAGCCTATCCATATACTAGAGAGCGGCAGTGACATCACTGAGAATACAGCCTATCCATATACTAGAGAGCGGCGGTGACATCACTGAGAATACAGCCTATCCATATACTAGAGATCAGCAGTGACATCACTGAGAATACAGCCTATCCATATACTAGAGAACGGCAGTGACATCACTGAGAATACAGCCTATCCATATACTAGAGAGCAGTGGTGACATCACTGAGTATACAGCCTATCCATATACTAGAGAGCAGTGACATCACTGAGAATACAGCCTATCCATATACTAGAGAGCGGCGGTGACATCACTGAGAATACAGCCTATCCATATACTAGAGAGCAGCGGTGACATCACTGAGAATACAGCCTATCCATATACTAGAGAGCGGCGGTGACATCACTGAGTATACAGCCTATCCATATACTAGAGAGCTGCAGTGACATCACTGTTAATACAGCCTATCCATATACTAGAGAGCAGCAGTGACATCACTGAGAATACAGCCTATCCATATACTAGAGAGCGGCGGTGACATCACTGAGAATACAGCCTATCCATATACTAGAGAGCAGTGACATCACTGAGAATACAGCCTATCCATATACTAGAGAGCGGTGACATCACTGAGAATACAGCCTATCCATATACTAGAGAGCGGCGGTGACATCACTGAGAATACAGCCTATCCATATACTAGAGATCAGCAGTGACATCACTGAGAATACAGCCTATCCATATACTAGAGAGCGGCAGTGACATCACTGAGAATACAGCCTATCCATATACTAGAGAGCAGTGGTGACATCACTGAGTATACAGCCTATCCATATACTAGAGAGCAGTGACATCACTGAGAATACAGCCTATCCATATACTAGAGAGCAGCGGTGACATCACTGAGAATACAGCCTATCCATATACTAGAGAGCGGCGGTGACATCACTGAGTATACAGCCTATCCATATACTAGAGAGCTGCAGTGACATCACTGTTAATACAGCCTATCCATATACTAGAGAGCAGCAGTGACATCACTGAGAATACAGCTTATCCATATACTAGAGAGCGGCGGTGACATCACTGAGAATACAGCCTATCCATATACTAGAGAGCAGTGACATCACTGAGAATACAGCCTATCCATATACTAGAGAGCGGTGACATCACTGAGAATACAGCATATCCATATACTAGAGATCAGTGACATCACTGAGAATACAGCCTATCCATATACTAGAGATCAGTGACATCACTGAGAATACAGCCTATCCATATACTAGAGAGCAGGACATCACTGAGAATACAGCCTATCCATATACTAGAGAGCAGCAGTGACATCACTGAGAATAGAGCCTATCCATATACTAGAGAGCTGCAGTGACATCACTGAGAATACAGCCTATCCATATACTAGAGATCAGCAGTGACATCACTGAGAATACAGCCTATCCATATACTAGAGATCAGCAGTGACATCACTGAGAATACAGCCTATCCATATACTAGAGAGCAGTGACATCACTGAGAATACAGCCTATCCATATACTAGAGAGCAGCAGTGACATCACTGAGAATACAGCCTATCCATATACTAGAGAGCAGTGACATCACTGAGAATACAGCCTATCCATATACTAGAGAGCGGCAGTGACATCACTGAGAATACAGCCTATCCATATACTAGAGAGCAGTGACATCACTGAGTATACAGCCTATCCATATACTAGAGAGCGGCGGTGACATCACTGAGAATACAGCCTATCCATATACTAGAGAGCAACAGTGACATCACTGAGTATACAGCCTATCCATATACTAGAGATCAGCGGTGACATCACTGAGAATACAGCCTATCCATATACTAGAGAGCAGTGACATCACTGAGAATACAGCCTATCCATACACTAGAGATCAGTGACATCACTGAGAATACAGCCTATCCATATACTAGAGATCAGTGACATCACTGAGTATACAGCCTATCCATATACTAGAGAGCAGTGACATCACTGAGAATACAGCCTATCCATATACTAGAGAGCAGTGACATCACTGAGAATACAGCCTATCCATATACTAGAGAGCGGCGGTGACATCACTGAGAATACAGCCTATCCATATACTAGAGATCAGCAGTGACATCACTGAGAATACAGCCTATCCATATACTAGAGAGCAGTGACATCACTGAGAATACAACCTATCCATATGCTAGAGAGCAGTGACATCACTGAGAATACAGCCTATCCATATACTAGAGAGCGGAAGTGACATCACTGAGAATACAGCCTATCCATATACTAGAGAGCGGCGGTGACATCACTGAGAATACAGCCTATCCATATACTAGAGAGCAGTGACATCACTGAGAATACAGCCTATCCATATACTAGAGAGCGGCAGTGACATCACTGAGAATACAGCCTATCCATATACTAGAGAGCAGCAGTGACATCACTGAGAATACAGCCTATCCATATACTAGAGATCAGCGGTGACATCACTGAGAATACAGCCTATCCATATACTAGAGAGCAGTGACATCACTGAGAATACAGCCTATCCATATACTAGAGATCAGCAGTGACATTACTGAGAATACAGCCTATCCATATACTAGAGAGCAGCGACATCACTGAGAATACAGCCTATCCATATACTAGAGAGCAGTGACATCACTGAGAATACAGCCTATCCATATACTAGAGAGCAGTGACATCACTGAGAATACAGCCTATCCATATACTAGAGAGCAGTGGTGACATCACTGAGAATACAGCCTATCCATATACTAGAGAGCAGTGACATCACTGAGAATACAGCCTATCCATATACTACAGAGCAGCGGTGACATCACTGAGAATACAGCCTATCCATATACTAGAGAGCGGCGGTGACATCACTGAGAATACAGCCTATCCATATACTAGAGAGCAGCGGTGACATCACTGAGAATACAGCCTATCCATATACTAGAGAGCGGCGGTGACATCACTGAGAATACAGTCTATCCATATACTAGAGAGCAGTGACATCACTGAGAATACAGCCTATCCATATACTAGAGATCAGCAGTGACATCACTGAGCATACAGCCTATCCATATACTAGAGAGCGGCAGTGACATCACTGAGAATACAGCCTATCCATATACTAGAGAGCAGTGACATCACTGAGAATACAGCCTATCCATATACTAGAGAGCGGCGGTGACATCACTGAGAATACAGCCTATCCATATACTAGAGAGCGGCGGTGACATCACTGAGTATACAGCCTATCCATATACTAGAGAGCTGCAGTGACATCACTGTTAATACAGCCTATCCATATACTAGAGAGCAGCAGTGACATCACTGAGAATACAGCTTATCCATATACTAGAGAGCGGCGGTGACATCACTGAGAATACAGCCTATCCATATACTAGAGAGCAGTGACATCACTGAGAATACAGCCTATCCATATACTAGAGAGCGGTGACATCACTGAGAATACAGCATATCCATATACTAGAGATCAGTGACATCACTGAGAATACAGCCTATCCATATACTAGAGATCATCAGTGACATCACTGAGAATACAGCCTATCCGTATACTAGAGAGCAGCGGTGACATCACTGAGAATACAGCCTATCCATATACTAGAGAGCGGCAGTGACATCACTGAGAATACAGCCTATCCATATACTAGAGAGCGGCGGTGACATCACTGAGTATACAGCCTATCCATATACTAGAGAGCTGCAGTGACATCACTGTTAATACAGCCTATCCATATACTAGAGAGCAGCAGTGACATCACTGAGAATACAGCTTATCCATATACTAGAGAGCGGCGGTGACATCACTGAGAATACAGCCTATCCATATACTAGAGAGCAGTGACATCACTGAGAATACAGCCTATCCATATACTAGAGAGCGGTGACATCACTGAGAATACAGCATATCCATATACTAGAGATCAGTGACATCACTGAGAATACAGCCTATCCATATACTAGAGATCATCAGTGACATCACTGAGAATACAGCCTATCCGTATACTAGAGAGCAGCGGTGACATCACTGAGAATACAGCCTATCCATATACTAGAGAGCGGCAGTGACATCACTGAGAATACAGCCTATCCATATACTAGAGAGCAGCAGTGACATCACTGAGAATACAGCCTATCCATATACTAGAGAGCAGGACATCACTGAGAATACAGCCTATCCATATACTAGAGAGCAGCAGTGACATCACTGAGAATACAGCCTATCCATATACTAGAGAGCTGCAGTGACATCACTGAGAATACAGCCTATCCATATACTAGAGATCAGCAGTGACATCACTGAGAATACAGCCTATCCATATACTAGAGATCAGCAGTGACATCACTGAGAATACAGCCTATCCATATACTAGAGAGCAGTGACATCACTGAGAATACAGCCTATCCATATACTAGAGAGCAGCAGTGACATCACTGAGAATACAGCCTATCCATATACTAGAGAGCAGTGACATCACTGAGAATACAGCCTATCCATATACTAGAGAGCGGCAGTGACATCACTGAGAATACAGCCTATCCATATACTAGAGAGCAGTGACATCACTGAGTATACAGCCTATCCATATACTAGAGAGCGGCGGTGACATCACTGAGAATACAGCCTATCCATATACTAGAGAGCAGTGACATCACTGAGAATACAGCCTATCCATATACTAGAGATCAGTGACATCACTGAGTATACAGCCTATCCATATACTAGAGAGCAGTGACATCACTGAGAATACAGCCTATCCATATACTAGAGAGCGGCGGTGACATCACTGAGAATACAGCCTATCCATATACTAGAGATCAGCAGTGACATCACTGAGAATACAGCCTATCCATATACTAGAGAGCAGTGACATCACTGAGAATACAACCTATCCATATGCTAGAGAGCAGTGACATCACTGAGAATACAGCCTATCCATATACTAGAGAGCGGAAGTGACATCACTGAGAATACAGCCTATCCATATACTAGAGAGCGGCGGTGACATCACTGAGAATACAGCCTATCCATATACTAGAGAGCAGTGACATCACTGAGAATACAGCCTATCCATATACTAGAGAGCGGCAGTGACATCACTGAGAATACAGCCTATCCATATACTAGAGAGCAGCAGTGACATCACTGAGAATACAGCCTATCCATATACTAGAGAGCGGCGGTGAC